>RJWK010054610.1:0-14984 GCA_004363435.1 Platanista minor
CCTATTGTAGGATATTTTTTTTGCATGTTTTCTCTCTGAGGACTTCCATAGGAGCCTGGATGCAGTCTTGCAGTTATTAAGCTCTGTCTGGGCTCTGAGTCAGAAAGTCTTAGGTCTGCTGGCTCCACCACTTTAAGCTGGGTGACCAACTTGCCTGACCTTTCTATGTCTCAATTTCTTCATCTGTAAAATGGGGATAATAATATTAGACGTTTTGTGAGGATTAAAGGCTTAGTACAGAATCCCCACATAATAACTCAGTTAATGTTTGCCACTGTTCTTCTTTTCTGTATATATTACTCCTTGCACTTTTTTTCCCAAAGCGCCCTTTTCCAGTGCACAGCCACCCTCTTTCCCACTCCTATGAATATGATAGTGGGAGAAACTTAATGTTGGGAAATTTGTTTTTCCTCAATTTTTTTCCTGGAAATTGGAGAGATTCTCAGTAGGTTCCCTAGGCTCAGCTCACAAAATTACAGTTTGTTCTTGGAACATATATTGTTCACACATTTGAATACACTTAACTACTTTTTATAGAACCCCTCCTTTGCCCGAAGGTGGTTTTGTAGTTTAGCATAACTTTAGGGCAGGGGTACTGTAGGACACACCTATCACCTAGAAGCTAACAACTAAACAACCATTTGATTATTGGAGGCCTGCATATTTTACTGATGGTAAATTTAACATGACATATTCCTCTTTGATGGTTCTGTAGTCCTACAAGCCTGGGAAGATGTGTGATGTCAACATAAGACCTGGGTTCAAGAGAGCAAGGAGAGCATCTCTTTTGCTTTCTCTACAGTACCTGGCACAGCACCCAGCACGTCAGTTCCCTGGCATATAATAGAAGCTCAATCAACACTACTTGGCAGATGTGTGTTAATGGGCAAGTTACTTAACTCTTTGAGCCTCAATAGTAAATAAATACTAATCCACTTGGAAGGGTTTGTATAAGGAGAAAAATAACTAGTAAACAGCCCCACTCAGTGCCTGACACATGGCAGTTGGTTCGTCTTCCCTTTTCACTTCTTGTATATTTCCTACCCGCCCCCCCCCCCCCCCCCCGCCCCCGCCAAATTTGAGACAGGGACTTTGTCTGCCCAATGCCTAGCACGGAATCTTTTTTTTGGCTGCGCCGGGTCTTCGTAGCTTCGTGTGGACTTTCTCTAGTTGTGGCGAGTGGGGCTACTCTTAGTTGCGGTGTGCGGTCTTGCTTCTCGTTGTGGCTTCTCTTGTTGTGTGGGCTTCAATCGTTGTGGCACGCCAGCTTAGTAGTTGTGGCTCGCAGGCTCCAGAGCACAGACTCAGTAGTTGTGGCGCACGGGCTTACTTGCTCCGCGGCGTGTGGGGTCTCCCCAGACCAGGGCTTGAACCCATGTCCCCTGCTTTGGCTGGCGGATTCTTAACCACTGTGCCACCAGGGAAGTCCTAGCACAGGATCTTATGCATAGTGATAGCCTCAATTTATTCAGTCGTTCAGGGAATCTTTACACATTAAAAGTGCACAAAAGAGAGCAGGTACATTCAGGAACCCCAAGTAATTGATTATGACTGAAGCAGAGGCTTCGAGGAGAAAATGATGAGAAAGAGCTAGAATGCTTAGCCCAGATTAGCTCTCAAAGAGCTTTGTAGGTCTTATATGAATTTTGGACTTTATCCTGTAAGGCAGAGGATTGCCACTGAACCAAGGAGTTTTTTTTTTGTGTGTGTGTGTTTTTTTTTTTTTTTGGCCTCGCCATGCAGCATGTGGGATCTTAGTTCCCTGACCAGGGATCGAACCCGTGCCCCCTGCAGTGGAAGCACACAGTCCTAACCACTGGACCACCAGGGTATTACCAGACACTTCTTTTATTTTGTTTTTATTTTAGAATGGTTTGTGGTTCTCAGGCTTTAGTGTGTTTAAGAATCACCAGGGAAGCTTGTTAAAAAAGAGGGATCCCAGAGCCACACTGCCTGAGAATATGCATTTAAACCAGCACGTTAGGGACTTCCTTCGGGGGCCAGTGGTGAAGATTCCCTGCTTCCACTGCAGGGGGCACAGGTTCAATCTCTGGTCAGGGAACTAAGATCCCACATGCCATGCCATGTGGCATGGCCAAAAACAAAAACAAAAAACCCAGCACCTTAGATGATTCTGATTCACTTAAATATTCAGACACAATTGGGACATAAAGATCAATAGCTCTGGGGAAACCTGACTTGAATTTAGGCTTCCACTGCCTCTCCTGATCAATCTGCCTTTCTTGACCTGTCCTACAATTAGGCCTTAAGCCTCCTCTTCCCCATGGCGGACCAGCTGGAAGCCCAGCAAATGGAGCACAACCCAAAGATTGGACAGTGGCTGCAGAGAAGTAGACAGATTTGACAGGTACTTAAAAGGTGGAATTGAGCAGACTTGGAGACTGACTGTATGGGGAGTGTGTGAAGGGGTCAAGGATGGAGCAATTTTTGGTTATTGTTGTTTTGTTTTTTCGTTTGTTTGTTTTTTGAGCTGCGCAGCACAGCATGCGGGATCTCAGTCCTACAGTGGAAGTGTGGAGTCTTAACCACTGGACCACCAGGGAAGTCCCTGGAGCAATGTTATAATGGAGCAATGTTATAATGGTGTGTCATACAGTGACCCGGCAACTTGAAAGAGAGGGGCAGGTCTGAGTAATAAATTGAGGAATTTTAGTTGAGATTTGTTGAGTTTGAGGTGCCTCTAGGACATCCAAGTGGAGATGTTCAGAAGTCAGTTGGATTGATAGGCTGGAAATTCAGAGAAAGATCTGGACTAGAAATCTAGACTTGAGAATCATTAGCAAATAGATGGTAATAGAAGTGGGGTGAAGTCATCTCAGGAGAGGGAATAGAATGGGAAGAGAAACCGGTCCAGAACAAAACCCAAGGGACATTTAAGGAAAGGGCTGAGAAAGAAATTGCAAAGGGATCAAGGACAGGCCAGAGTCATAGCCCAAAGTCACAGGGAGGGAGTTCAAGAGGAGTGACGAACTGGGAAGCATCCTGAACTCAGCAAAGAAGACTGCGGTGACCTTGTAGAGAGCAGTTTTAGTGGAACCATGCACCAGATTGCAGTGTGTTGAGGAG
The DNA here is from genome assembly GCA_004363435.1 of Platanista minor. Taxonomy (NCBI): domain Eukaryota; kingdom Metazoa; phylum Chordata; class Mammalia; order Artiodactyla; family Platanistidae; genus Platanista; species Platanista minor. The sequence goes on from RJWK010054610.1 coordinate 3,088, forward strand.
TAAGTGGGAGGTGAGGGAGTGGAGACAGCTGGCGTGCACATTTTTTTCAAGATATTTGGCCAAGAATGGAGAGAGATAACGTGGTAACTTCAGAAGGAACTAGAATTGAGAGTCTTTTTCTACGGTAACGGCTAATGTGCAAGTGGAAGAAAATTAAGGACATAATCAATAAAACCTACCGAGAGGAGTGGGAGACATCCACGGCACAGATGTTAAGATTGTTCTTAAGACAAGAGGGACCTACTTCTATTTCTGAACGGATGTATGGAGGAAGTGATCGATTGGTTTGGAAGCTTGATATCGGGTGCTTCTCTCTGATGGATTCTGCTTCCTCTAGTTTGGGAGCCAGGCAATGAGTAAGGAGTTTGTAGGATGAACCTTTTTCCTCAGCTAGTCAAAGTACAGGGTTTCCAGCAGGACGGAAGTAGTCATGGCACTAAGGCAAGAGCCTGGTGGGAAGAGCGTTGAGGCTGAAGCTTTAAAATCCGAGGGAAGAGAGGCTGACTGAGAGGAAGTGTGATGTTCCTCTGACCCTGAGGAAAGCTGTATTTGGGCCACCGAATGCAAGGTTATTTTCCCAGAACCTCGTGCTGGGGCTTTGATTTAGGCTCCCCCTTCCTCGTCTAGTCAGTCGGCCTTCCCCGGCTTGTGTGTCACGTCTAGGCCTCAAGCCTCCTCGTCCCCACCGAGGACCAGCTGGAAGCCATTTTGATTAAGCTCCACCGCAGAAGGAGGACAATACAGCCCCGCCCAGAGCCAGGCGCGCCCCCGCGACGGCCTGGGTGCGCGTGTCCGCGTCTCTTCCCGCCGGCCTGGCGGGCGCCGGGCCCACGCTGGGGAGGTGCGGGGCTGGGGGTGGCGGTGGTTATGTAAGCGTTGCGCGCTCCCGCGAGGCGGCAACCAATGAGGAGCCCCGGCGGCTCGGGCTCGCGCACGCAGGATGGGGGGAGGGAGCGCACGACGTGCGCGCGCCCTCTCCCTCCTCCACCGCTGCCGCCTCCTTCTTCTGCCGCTCCTGGTGCTGCTTGTGTGCTCGTTCGGTGCGGACCTGGTACCTCTTTTGTGAAGCGGCAGCTGAGGAGACTCCGGCGCTCGCCATGGCCGACGAAAAGCCCAAGGTGAGCTCAGCGCCGGCCCCCGCGCCTTGTCGCGCGGCCGGGGTCACGGCGCGGGCCGGGGTCCGGCCCGAGCCCGCCGCGGTCTCCCCACGCCTTCCCGGGCCCCCCATGGGGCGGCCGCGGCTCAGGCCCCGGCGCTCCGCGCCATTTTCCTCCCTCCCCTCTTCCTCCCTCCCGCGCGGGAGGAGGCCCCGCCACCCTCCCCCGCCCCCGGCCGCCTCGGAGTGCGCGCCGGGCGCGAGTTGGGCGGGCGAATCGCGGACACCCGCGGGCCCACCGGCCGCGAGCTGGGCTTCTTGGGCCCTGCTGGCCGGGCGCGCGTGACGAGGGGCGTTAGGGCGCGCGGTGTCCCCACCCTCGGCGGACCCCGTGCCGGGCCGCGGCGGTTGTTGTCGCCTTGTCGGTGGCGAGGAGTTCCCTCCTCCCCGGGCTTCCCCCCTCCGGGGTGGGGGCCGCGGGCATCTGGGGACCCCTGCCCCGGCCGCACTGGCCGGCTGAGGGCTTGGGGCGAATCAATGGGCTGCTGATGGGTTGGAAGCCGGATGCCCGTTGGCCGTCGTGAGGGGCCGAGGTTGGGGGATTCCCGGGGAGTATTTCCCACATTTTTTGTCGGAATAGGCAGGGGCTTTTTCCTGGGTGCCAAATAACCCCTAACCTGCCGAGACCATGTGGTTTAGAGAAGTTGGAGGCAGATGTACGAGCAGAGAGACTTCGTAGGGCTTAACTTTTCAACGCGGGTTTTGAGGCTCCAGGAGGCTTTTCCCTGGAGGACTCGGGCACACACTTCTTCCTGGCACACGGGACTTTCTTTTGGTTTGTTTTGTGACACCCTGCCCCCCCTTTACATTGTGAAGTGATTTAGGGGCTACAGAATTCCTTCTACACTTGATTTTGATGAACTTCAGATTGGGTCAAAATCTACAAGGAAGACTTGTGGAATAAGTCTACAAGGAATAAAACTGCATTTGACTCATGAAAACAAAGGGGAGGGGAGAATAAGCTCATAACTAAAAATAAACAAAAATGAAGCTGCTCATAGAGGCGAACAATAATAGTGGTTCTGAGTTACCGCTGCTTGGGAGAGAATCAAAGGATATTCCTCAATTAGGTGTTTTTTTTTTTTTTTTTTTTTAATGTAGCTTGAGATTTGTTATTAAGCTGAATTTGGTAACTTTTTAACGAGATTTGTAATGAGTTTTGAATTTCAAGCTCTAGATTTTTTTCTTGCATTCTGTACTCAAAGCATTTTGGAAAGAGAAGAGATGCTTATGTTTAATCTTTTTAGAGGAAAGACATATTTTGAGAGTGATACAATATATGTCATTTTAAAAAACTCAGATTCAAGAGGGCATTGCAGTAAATTGAGGGAGATCCATCTTTAAAAACCAGTTGTCGACACTGATAGTATTGGATGTAGGCTGTTTTTCTGTTTCTGTGACAGCTATTTAATATTGTTGCTTCAGGGTTTCTTATCTTTCAGATTGAGTTCAGCAGCTGCAAACAGCTGTATGCTCTGTTATAAGAATGAGAAACCTGTTGATTTCTGAAACAACTTAGGCTGCTGCTGCTTTAAAAGGTGTTTGTTCTTCACATTTTCCAAATTCTACTTTTATTTTTCTTTCAACAGGAAGGAGTCAAGACTGAGAACAACGATCATATTAATTTGAAGGTGGCGGGGCAGGATGGTTCTGTGGTGCAGTTTAAGATTAAGAGGCATACACCACTTAGTAAACTAATGAAAGCCTATTGTGAACGACAGGTGAGGAACTGACTTGTATTACTTCCACTGAATAAAACGTATTTAAAAAAAAAAAACACCTTATTTTCTTGAGAATAGAAACCAGCATAATATGACAATAGATTATCTTTGGTAGAATGAATATGTACTTATATACTTGATATATCACAATTTTATCATACACTTGGTTTGTTGATTCTTCATAAAACTCCTTAGGGTGGTTAATATCACATATGATTCTAGTTCTATGCCAGAAATGCATCGTTATTTTCACAACATGTGGTTTGTTCCCAAGAGGATGCAATTTTACTTTTATAAGAAAATAAGAACGAACTTGGTAAAATTTCTTGTCAGGCTCTTTTAACAATTTAAAATTTGTCTTGTGTCAAAACAATTTATTTTGGGTGTTTTAACCAATTTGGAAATAAAATTAAATGTGAGTTTCAGGACATTGCAATTTTCCTGAAGTATGTAAAACTGTAGTATTTTCTTTTTACACTAATAGTAGAGGTCGAGAGATTTAACCTCCTGAGCCAAGCATACACATTCCTGTATTATAAGGATATTTCAGTTTTACTCAGAAAATAGTAAATTTTTTACATCAGAAGAGGAAGTAGAAATGAACAGATGCTGGGAGGTAAATGTAAACTTTAAGACAAAGAAGCTTCCTTTTGTGATGTTGAGTCTGTAACAATACAAAGGTAATTTTAAAGATGACTTTTGCAAGTATAACAGAAACTGGTAGATCAGTTAATCCAACAGTAACCTGGCAGAAGTATTTTTCTTGTTCAACCCTGGATGTATAATATATAAAAGTTTGGAAAATTATTTTATTAGAGCAAAACAACTTATCTACATTGCAAATTGACCTCCTAAAAATAGGTTCAAAACAGAGTAAGGTTAAAACCTCTACAAGTTGGGAAATTGAGTTTGAGTTGATACTTGGGCCTTCTCCATGAGACTGAAGGGCTTCTTAAACTGAAGATTTAAACTTCTTTTTGAGTTTGAAGCTTTATTTTACACCTAGTTTATTTATAACGTAATAAGAGAGTACTGTGGTTATAATTTTTTATCTTCATAAACTTTTTCATAGTTCCTTACAAAGATATGCCCTTCAGTGTACGTTCATTTAAAGAATTCTGGTGAAATCCCCTAACAGTTAGTAAATATGTACTTATTAATTGTGCTAAAGAATTTTTGCACTGGTATCTACCATATTTGAATACTAGTACTCTTTCAGGTTCCAGGGGAATTTTAAAAGGTAATCATGTTGTAGAATGTTTATGTAGCAAAACCTTATACAACATAGAAATTCATGCTTAGATTTGGTGACTTTCAACAAAATTCTCTGCATATCTTAGCTAACTTTTCTCTAATTACTATTAAATTTTAGCTTTTATTATTTATTTATTTATTTATTTATTTATTTTTTTGCGGTACGCGGGCCTCTCACTGTTGTGGCCTCTGTCGTTGCGGAGCACAGGCTCCGGACGCGCAGGCTCAGAGGCCATGGCTCACGGGCCCAGCCGCTCCGTGGCACGTGGGATCTTCCCAGACCGGGGCATGAACCCGTGTCCCCTGCATCGGCAGGCAGACTCTCAACCACTGTGCCACCAGGGAAGCTGTAAATTTTAGCTTTTAAATGGTCATATTTTTCAACACTGACTGAAAATTTTTGAACTTAGAGAAAGAAGTTTACATTGAATACCCGTGAGTCTACTGCCTAGATTACTGTTACCAATTTACTATGTACATCTATTGATACTCTCTGTCCATCCTAAAATGGTCATATTTAAGACTTCCTGTATTTCCTGTAGGGCCCCCAAAGGAGCTTTTTATCTTTTTTTTTACCAGATGCCTGTATGCTGGGGCATTATACTGTGTGCCAGAAAAAGTAAAGCACATCCTGTGTATTCTAGATTCTCCTTATAGGAAATTGTCTTATAAGATCTAGTTAGTGGGTCAATCAAGAATTTTTTAGTTTTCCTGCTGTGTTAAAGTAAGTCTACTATATTAACCAGTGTAAATAAAGTTTTCCTTGATTTTTTTCAGTTATTAGGTATAAGATTGGGATTATATTTGACTAAACTTGTTGGGGCCACTCTTAACTTGCACTAGAGGAAAAAGAACGTTGGTAATCCATAAAAAATATAATTCCACTGCATATCTGTTGGAATGCAAATATGAAAATATTATCCAGGAAGAATTTGGAAAGATGTTTATTCGCATTTTCCTCTTAAATTGGGGATAACCTCAGAGTTTTGAGTGAAACAAGATCCCTGTTTACTTTTCAAGTGGTTTCTCTGGTTCTAAGGAAGAGGGAGTTGAAGTGTCATCTAATTGGGCTGATGCCCTGCTTTCTAAGTGTAGTTACAGGTTACTAAAAAAACTAAAATATTTATCTGATCTAATTTGCATAGCTAAAGTTTTTTTGGCAGGTGAGACTTCTTGACCAAAGATTTCCTATCAAGATTAATTGAATGCTCATATTTACTTTCTAATGAACCCATTTGGTATTGGATCTCTGGAGGAGTTCCAGTGAATGCCTAATAGGCATCTAAAACTAAACATGCAAAACAGGACTCTTGATTCTACTAGAAATCTTTCTCTGTTGTCCCTACTCAGTAAATAGCACCATTCTGCATCTAGTTGTCAAAACCTTAGGGTCCTCCTTGATGATGCATCATAACAAATAAAATCCATCAGCGAATTCTGTTCTCTATCTAAACTTGGTCCAGCACAGTAGCCACAAGCCACGTGTGAGTGTTTACCACTTGAAGTGTGGCTAGTCCAAATTGAGATGTGCTGTAAAGTGTAAAATGAATGCCAGATTTTGAAAACTTGGTGTGAAAAAAGTTAAATATCTCAATTTTTTAAATGTTGATTATATGTTGAAATGGTAGTATTTTTAAATATGTTGAATTAAAACATTTTTATTAAATTTTTACCTTATTTTTAACTTTTTAATGTGGCAACTAGAAAACTTAAAATACCATATGTGGCTGACATATTTCCATTGGATAGTGCTGAGCCCTCAACCATTTTTATTCTATTCCTGATTAACTACTACCTCAGGGACTTCTCTGATTAATTCGAAGTGCCCCTGTTGCCATCACTGAGTCCTCTCACTCTTTTTTGTTTGTTTTGATTTGTTGTTTTGCATTGATTATTGTCTATATCTGTCTCTGCACTAAAATGCAAGCTTCATGAGCATAGGGCTGTTTTTTTTTTTTTTTTTTTTTGCAGTATGCGGGCCTCTCACTGTTGTGGCCTCTCCCGTTGCAGAGCACGGGCTCCGGACGTGCAGGCTCAGCGGCCATGGCTCACGGGCCCAGCCGCTCCGCTGCATGTGGGATCTTCCCGGACCGGGGCACGAACCCTTGTCCCCTGCATCGGCAGGCAGACTCTCAACCACTGCGCCACCAGGGAAGCCCAAGGGCTGTTTTATTGGCTATTTTTCTAGAGCCTAGACCAGTGCTCAGCATATAGAATGTGTTCAAATGCTTGTAAAAGAATAGAGAATATTCAAACCTAGTATTTCTGTAGGTTGGTTTCTAAGTAAGTTTTTCATTCACATGTAGAGTTAGACTTTGCCCACTTTATATCAGCCACACATCCTTCAGGCAACTGATTGAGAGCATACTATTCCACTCTAGTGTAAGTCTACCCCAACGTTGTTTACTAGATTGTCAAGTGGTTTCAGAGAGCACGGAATAATTGGTTTAGTCCAGTTCATTTTTGTGAAATGAAGAAATGGGGACCCGAAGAGAGAACCTCACACAGCTCTTCTGGAGCACAACTCTAAAGCTCAGGGATGAGATCTATACAGAAGAGGAAACCAAATACTGGTTTAATGCAAATTTATTCTTTGAATTTACATGGTTTATAGAATCTTAAAGGCAAGTTTCCTGAATTTTGTACTTTTGATCTCTAGCAAAATAAAAGAGCTTTTATTGATAAGGAAAAGCGTAAAAACAGGTGGCAATAAAGGAATACAATTTGCTTGTGTTCTACTGGCCCTGCCTTCCCTTCGCCCTTATTTTGAATGGCCACGCCATTGGATGTAGTGAAGGAAGAACCCAGCATACAGACGATGCTAAGAGTTTTGTTGAAGCAGAGTCTCCAATGAAGTGTTTGTAAATAGATAATACTTAGTATTAATGGCTTGGCATTGAATTCTTGGTTACTTTGTGTAATTGCAAACTAAATTTGAAAGTCATAAGGAATGAATTAGGTTATGGCTGTCACCTACCTCGTGGGGGTTTGCTTGTATTCCTTAAGGGCTAGTCTGGAAGTGGTATGTGTCAAAGACCAGAGTGTTGTGTTTTGTTTTGTTTAATATTTACCTATTTACCTATATATCTATCTATCTGCACCGGGTCTTAGTTGCAGCATGTGGCATTTTTGTTGCAGCATGTGGGATCTTTTTAGTTATGGCACACGAGATCTTTAGTTGCGGCATGCGGGATCTAGTTCCCAAACCAGGGATCGAACCTGGGCCCCCAGCATTGGGAGCGTGGAGTCTTAACCGCTGGATCACCAGGGAAGTCCCAAAGACTAGAGTTTTAAAGGAAAGCATATGATTTTCACATAACAGGTAGTTTTAAAGACCAATTCAGTGAATCCTTGTTAAATAAGGGAATACAGTTGTTAAACAAGTGTTTATTGAACACTTTATTTCAATATTTTTAGTCCTAGGAACTCAGTTTAAATTTCCCTTAAATATCAATTAAAATGGAGTTTTTGTAACGAGAATTATAGTTTGTAATTTGAGCATGATACAGGAGTGACTTCGTGTAAGATGCTTCCGAGAAAGGTTTGTTTCAAGTTAAAATATTCACAGCATACCTCCAAAGATATCTTGTCCTCATTTGGTTGCAGTTGCCAGCAACTTTACTATTTTGCTCCTTTCCCCTTCTCCACACACCTGTGTCAGGTAGGTAATTCTTAATAATGGAGTCCCGTTTGCAGAAAGGGGCATATGTAAGCTCATTTATCTCCTTAAATGCACATAAAAATTTCTTGACACTCCCTTTTTGTAATAAAGCTCCTCCTCAACTTAGCTTTAGGTTTATTTTCAAATAAAAACAGAAAATGAAGCATACTTAGATACTGCTTTTCATCCATTTTATTCCATCAGTATTTAGCACCTACCGTGTGCAAGATACACAGTATATAACTAAGTCTAGATTTCTGTCCCTACTGGAGCTTATTTTCTAGTACAAGGTTGACTAATAATTGCAGGCTTGGGTAAGTACTAAGGAGAAAAAAGCAGGTGCTTCTTTAGAGCTGTTCCAGGATTTTCTTGGATGTGGATTGTGGTCTTATAGGTGGTTTTAGGGACCAGTTATTGCTCTGTGTTCTGTTGGAAATGTCCTCACTGCCCAAGGATAAGAACTTGAATATGCCTGTGGTGTGCCTAGTATTGTGCTGGGCTGGGGCTTAGGTTACTCTTACGTAGTGGTAGGAATTGTTCGGATAGACACGAAGGGAAGGTAGCTTTTAGGTAAAGTTTTATTTTAATCATTACACCTTTTTTAGGTGACTTCAGTTTTCATATTATTAATGGGTTTTGTTTATGTGTTTTTGGAGCGTTTTTTAATGTGTGTTGAGGAATGTTGACATGTGCATCTGTTGCTTCAAATTTCCTTTCAGTGTCTAACTCATTTAAATGCACTGTTTGACTCAAGGTATGATCTATTCAAGCTTGAAGTAGCTATGGTCTCAAAAGTAGCTATGGCTCTTAAAAATAGCCTTTTTTTTTTTTCAGTCCTTTTTAAGAAAAATCATTTTTCCAATGAAAATCAAACATAGCATAGTTTAAAGAAAGTGAAAATCACCCTAAATCATTTAACCAATATAGAAATGTTAACATATTGATGATCATTTATTTAGGTCTCTCTTTTAAATATATTCATGGCCAAATATGCATGTAGTTTTAGTTCTTACTGTTTCTTTACATTCTTATTGCTTTTAAACTCTTTGTCCAGGGTTTGTCAATGAGGCAGATCAGATTCCGATTTGACGGGCAGCCAATCAATGAAACAGACACACCTGCACAGGTAAAAATGTCTTTGTGCTAACTAGAAAAACCAGTGTTTTTTATGATTTTCTCAACAGCTTTATTAATTTGTGAACTTCTAGTCATTGGAATATAGTTCTTTACCAGAGTTCAAAGCTGTGTAAAATATGGCCAAAAGGGAACAGAAAGAAAAAATCGATTCAGGAAGTGCCAATGGTTTTTAAGTATTCAGTTATCACTTAGTAAAACTAGTAGATCGTTTTACTTTAATCCATATTTTTCCTTTTGCCAGCATTACTTGGAAAAAAATAAATAAACTTCCTGTTTGTTACTTCAGAATGTTGTTTTCCTTTTGTTTTCATTGCTGCAGCTCTAAATCATACCCAGGGTTCCCCATAAGCGATTGTTTGGCTGTTTATCCTAACCATTTTAGTCCCTCATGAATTAATTCTCTTGTACCTATACTTCTGAACTGAAGAGAATCTAGTGGCTCTAACTGCAAGTCTCTTGATAGCTTATGTTTCACAGAGCTGTTGATAATAGGTGACTTTCCAAACCCTTACTACAAAAGGTGTTGTCTGATCCTTTAATCTCTTTACTTATTACTTCAGTTGTTCTGTCACTTTGTAAGGGATCGGCTGGGCTGACTTCTTTAGCAGGAACTTTTTTTTTGCGGTACGCGGGCCTCTCACTGCTGTGGCCTCTCCCGTTGTGGAGCACAGGCTCCGGACACAGAGGCTCAGCGGCTATGGCTCACGGGCCCAGCCGCTCCGCGGCATGTGGGATCTTCCCGGACTGGGGCACAAACCCGTGTCCCCTGCATCGGCAGGCGGACTCTCAACCACTGCGCCACCAGGGAAGCCCAGCAGAAACTTTTTGTTTCTTTTGACCTTCTGAAATTCCATTTAAGACATTCAGTTTTTGGGGGGAAAACTTTGATAGCAGAAATTTTAAATTGGAGCCCTTGTCCTTTTGAATTTGTTTTATCACCCCATAAAAACTAGAAAGTGATGAATATGGTATGAGTGAAGCAGAAAATCCAGATTGTGGTTTTGCTGATGATCTTCAAAAACTTGAAGTATCTGAGTTGTACTTCAGGGAAGAATATTTTGAAGAAATTTCTGTTGATTAGTCTCTAAGAAGCAATTATAGTATGCAGCCACAAGGAGGAGCTGAATTCTCTTGATGAATGAGAGAAAGCTCTCTTGTATCCTTTGAAGGCATTTAAAGTTTCACTATAAAATTGAAAAACATTCCAGTAGTTTCATTTCAGTGGATAGGCTGAAGACCAGTTTTGATGGTTTTAAAAGAATAAAAAGAACCCATTATGCTAAACTCTGATGGTAATGTATTTTCTGTTTTTTTGAAGCCCTCACCCACCACCAAAGAAAAGTTCTGGGACTTGTCTGTTATGCTAGCTGCAAATAATTAAACGTGAGGAGGATTTGTTCAGTACTGCATTTATAAAATCTTCAAACTGAATTTGGAATTGACCTCATTTTAGTATTTGGAATTGAATTTATTTTAGAGTGAAATTGATTCATTTTAGAATTGTTCTTCCAGTACTTATTAAATAGCAGAATTGTTTAAATTAGAACATTTGCTTAGCAGCCAATTTTAATAGCAGTATAATTGTTATATACTCATATTCTCTTAAGTACTTTACTTTCTTTGACTCATTTAGTTCTCATAACTGAATATTCCATTCTACAAATAGAGAATTGAGACTTAGTCATTAATATTTTAATGCTTTAGTCCTACTTTTACTGTATTTGAACTTCATTAGAAATAGTTCCCTTTCCTGTCTTTAGATGCCCAAGGTTGTTTTATCTTCAAAATTACCAGTTTTTAGAAAATTTTTCTTGGGTAATTATCAGCATTATAAACTGTTCCAAAGCTTGTTTACCTTACAGTGTTGCCATATGTACCAAGACCTTCCTGCTATCAGCATGATTTTATGTATAATGTGTGGGTAGTAAACCCTGCAAACTTAATAGCATTTTGAATTTTGATTTTTTTTTTTAGCAAGTCTGTTTTTGCTCATGCTCCTCTTTTTTTTTTTTTAACATCTTTATTGGAGTATAATTGCTTTACAATGGTGTGTTAGTTTCTGCTTTATAACAAAGTGAATCAGTTATACATATGTTCCCATATCTCTTCCCTCTTGCGTCTCCCTCCCTCCCATCCTCCCTATCCCACCTTCCCTATCCCACCTCTATGCTCTTCTTCTTACTACATAGTGGTAGCCACTGTTTTTTGCATAGGCAAAAATATATTCATATTATACACATACACACAAACTTAAAAATATATATATAAATATAATATAAGCTGTTTGCTGCCTAGTTTTTAATTTTTTTTAGCCTAATACCGTGTCTAAGGGATATTTCCATTTCTACATGTGTAAATCTACTTATTCTTTAATAATAGATACATGGTATTTCATGTATGCATGTACCATATTTTTTTTGGTTTTGATATTTTGGTTATTTTTAGTTTTTTGCTTATGTAAACAACATTGCAGTGAGAGCCTTTATATACATCAGTTTTATTTTCAATAATTAAAGGTGAGATCATTTAACTTATGGACATACTCAGCTTTTTAACTTAAAAACTCAATTTTCTGTAATATTCATAAAAAAGACCAAGTGAAAAATTATTTAAGCCTAAGTCTGGTGCTACTTTAAGCCGTGGGACATCTTAATGGAACACTGGAACTGGGTGGAACTCATGCAGATTTTCAGGCTACTTAATTCTGATTGTTATAAATTTTAAGAGCTAAATAACCAATGGCTGATTGTTTTTTTTCTCATTTATGCTAGTTGGAAATGGAGGATGAAGATACAATTGATGTGTTCCAGCAGCAGACAGGAGGTGTCTACTAAAAAGGGAACCTGCTACTTTACTCCAGAATTCTGTTCCTCCAGACCAAGAAGACATTCTCAATTAGAAAACCGCAATTTGGTTCCACCACATCCTGACTACTACAGTATAGTTTCTCTATTCTTTCATTTTCCCC
>RJWK010054611.1:0-14983 GCA_004363435.1 Platanista minor
GTGCCACGGGAACCACCCCAACCACCCCCGCCCACTACTGCCACACACCAGTGCCTCCGCGGACACAGCACCTGCTGCCCCCTGGCCAGTACTGCGGCCCCACTGACCCCACCCCGTGTACCCTCCCCCACCTCACACACCGCGGTGGCCACCGCGATGTACCCTCGCCACCCGCGGTCACGGCCTTGGACCTCAAGGACAAAGAGCCACCCTGGAGAGGGTCTGAGGGGACGCGACAGGATGATGCAGACGCGCCAAGACCTGACAAGACGCGGACAGAATACCCCCGAGGAGGGTCAGCCCAGCCCCAAGCCTCCAGAAGGTGTCCTATCCGGCCTCCGGACAAAGAACTTGAGGGCCCAGAGCCCCAGTAAATACTGAAATACTTCTAGTTCTGGAAGCCTGGGATATCATGCAAACAAAAATGTTTCCCATGCTGCCTCTGAGGGAAGACACCACACGGCTGACCTGGCCCGCTCCATCGCGCCGCTGGCCGCTCCTCAGAACACACCGTTAGGCATCTCCGGCAGCAGCTCCACTCTACGCGGCCTTTGCCGGGGCGGCACCAAGAAATAACGCCGGCTTTGCATGCGCGTGCGCGGCAACCCCCTCACCACCGGGCCTTGGGCACGCATGCGCGTCTGTTTGCCGCAGTAGCGAGGTGCCGCAACCCTGCAGGTTCCCCGGCGCACTACCTGACAGGAAAAACTGGGGGATGGTATCTTCCGGACCCCAGGTGATCAAAGCACGGGGGCCTTAGGGGTGGGGGGACTCCAGGAGCCACCACCAGCCTGCAGTTAGTTAATGGCTCTTAGAGTCGCACTAAATGTTACAGTGGTTCTTCCACCCACGGGAGTGGGAATTGAGTATTTTTTGTGAACTTTATAAAGTCCGTACCTTTTTCAGATTTCCTTAGGTTTTTCCCCAGTGTCCTTTTCCTGTTGAAAGGTAACACAAATATTATGTTCAGTAGTCATGTTTCTTTAAACTCCTCTTGGCTGTGACAGTTTAGATTTTTTGTTTTGTTTTTTAACTTTTACCATGTTTATATTTTTACAGTGATCATTACTTTCAGAATTAAAAATAAGTATTATTAAGATAAAACAAAATTAAAATTCACTCTAAGCTCTAATGTACTTGACTGTCAGTTTCCTGACTCATCTTAACCCTTTCTAGCCTGCTCTTTCTGACAAGTCTGACTACTCTCCTAATTTCTTGAGTGCTCTGTAGTATTCAGAAGCTGCCTTTGGATGCTGGGGAAGGCATGATAGGATCCCTGACCTTACAGACGATCTATAGACAGCAGCCATTTTGGATCACTCATTTATTGAAAGCGGATATTTTAAATCAGTTTATAGGCCTGGTGAGCATATCCTGCAACTTGGTAGTGAATATACAGAAAAGGAGACTTCCCAGCAAGCTATGATATAAAGACTGTGCAGCTAGAACCTGATATCTCCCAACTATTCCTTTTTGTAAAAAAAAAAAAAAATCAAGACATCCCAGTTCAAACACTCAAAGATATGAGCTTAAAGAACATAAAATCTGGACTAAAACTATTCTGTATACAACTGAAGCTGGAGTCTGCAAAAACCGATCTGAACAACATTACACCGTATACAAAAATTAACTCAAAATGGACCAAAGAGTAAAATGTAAATATCTTAGAGGAAACATAAATGTAAATTTGTGTGACCTCGACTTAAGCAATGCTTTGTTAGATATGACATCAAATGCACAAGCAAACACACACAAAAAAAGATAAATTGGACTTCATCCCAAGTACATTAAAGTTTTTGCTTCAAAGATCACTATTAAGAAAATGAAAAGACAACCAGCATAATAGTAAAAATTTTGCAAATCATATACTAGCTGATAAAAGACTTAAAATTCAACACTAAAAACAAAATTTTAATGGGCAAAGGATTTGAATTAGATAATTCGCCAAAAACTGGCAAACAAATGGCCAATCAGCACATGAAAAGATGCTCAACATCATCAGTCTTTAGGGAAATGCAAATGAATAGCTCGTTGAGATGCCAATTCACACTCACTAGGAGGGCTATAATCAAAAGGACAATAACACATGTTAAGGAGGATGTGGAGAAATTGGAACCTTCTAACACTGCTCATAGGAATGTAAAGTAGTGTAGTCATTCAGGAAAAGAGTTTGGGAGTAACTAAAAATTTACACATAAAGTTACCCTATGACCCCACAGTTCTACTCCTAAGTATATAACCCAAAATAAATGAAAACATACATCTGTGCAAAAACTTGTACATGAATTTTCAGAGCAACACTGCTATAATAGTCAAAAGTGGAAACAACCGAAATGTCTATCAACTGATGAATGGATAAACAAAATATGTGGTATGGCATAACTGTACAATGGAATAGCGTTTGTCCATTAAAAGGAATGAAGTATTGATTCACGCTACAAAATGGATGAACCCTGAACATGCTAAGTGAAAGGCCATATTTTTTATGAGCCCATTAAATGAATTGTTCAAAATAGGCAAATCCATAGAGTCAGAAAGCTGATTAGCAATTGTCAGGAAATGAGAGAAGGGCAAATGGAGATAGACTGCTAATGGTTACAGTGTTTCTTTACAGAATGATGAAATGTTCTGGAATTAGATAGTAGGGATGGTTGTAAAACATTGGGAATATATTAAAAAGCACTGAATTGTGCAATTTTTAAAAAGTAGGTTTTCTGGTATGTGCATTATAAATCAATATTTTTTTAATCCCAATTGAGGGACATTCTACAAAATACCTGACTAGTAATCCCCATAACTGTCAAGGGCATCAAAAACAAAGGCTGAGAAACTTTCTGAGTCTTGTCACAACCAAGAAGAGCCTAGAGACAGAAGTACTAAATGTATTATCCTGAATGAGATGCTGGACATTATGGAGAAACTGAGGACATGAATAAAGTGTGAACTTCTGTTAATAATAATGTACCAATATTGGTTCATTATTGTAACAAATGTACGATACTAATGTAAGAAAGACATTGATAATAGGGGAATATATGTATAAGGTAAGGGGAACTCTCTGTACTACCTTCAAAATAATTATGTAAATATAAAACTACTCTGAAATTAAAGTTGATTAAGGGAATAAAACTGATCAGAAAATGATATACAAAAATATCCTAACATGGCCGCCTATAAAGGAGAAGAAGGCACACAGACAAGGGTAGAAGGGAGACATCCCACTGAAAAAAGTCTCTGTAATTCTAATTTAAAAGATTTTTTCTCTGTAATTTGAATTTATGAACTGTATGAAATAAAAAGGGTACAGAAAAAGTTTTTCAAGGAAACTTGTCTGGCAAAAGACACAATAAACAAAGTTAAAAGAAAAAAGACAAGAGAACTCATTTGCTATATACTTAGATAATGAATTAATTATCTACCCACTACATCAAGAACTTATAGAAATCAATAAGGAAAAGGGAACCTCAAGGAAAAAAAGTGCAAGGATGCCCAGTCATTATGAAGTACTTTAACACTCATCCAAATAACAACCATATAAGTTATTCCTGACCTCCAACCCTTTTACAGATTAGGAAGCAGACCCAGAGCAGTGAAGAACCACACTCAAAAGTCACACAGTTCACAGGTGGTTGAACCCAGATTCAAGCCCAGCACCCTGGTTCCTGTGCCTCTGCTCTTACCCACTACCATAATGACAGTAATGACTGTCTCGTAGGGGTACTGGCTCTCTTCCTTATAATTTTAATTCCACAAAGGATGTGTACAAATCCACATATATGAACCTCAAGCCCAAGCAGAGAGCTGGGCGAAAAGAGAAAACAGCACAGAAGCCCAAAAACTGCCCCCTTAGGCTCCTTGCTTAAGGCACTGGGTGGCAGTCTTTCACTACATGCACAATTGGTTCACAAGAAAGGTGAACAGGAGAGAGAAATATTTGCTGCAGGATCCCTCCCCAACCCTGAGAACTGCAGGAGGCAGATTATCCTATTAGCAACCTTCTTGGAAAATCCCAGGACCAACTCAGGAAGAGGCTGAACAGAGGAAGAAAGTACCTACTCCTCTAGAAAATGGTCAAAGAGGACACAAGCAATAAAAAGACACTCTTCCACCCACAGATTTTGCACACATTTTCACTGTGTCTCCAGGCTTTGGGACAAGAATTCTCTAGACTATCAGATAACTACATCAAATCCCACCTACAGCCTATGCATTTTTTAAACAGTTGGGAGGGAATCAAAAGAAAGACTATTTTGTGACACATGAAAATTATATGAAGTTCAAATTTCAGTATCCAGGAATAAAGAGCATGCAGAACATAGCTGAATAGAAAAACCCAGGCACGGGCTTCCCTGGTAGCACAGTGGTTAAGAATCGCCTGGCAATGCAGGAGACACGGGTTCGAGCCCTAGTACGGGAAGATCCCACATGCCGCGGAGCAACTAAGACCCTATGCCACAGCTACTGAGCCTGCGCTCTAGAGCCCGCGAACCACAACTACTGAAGCCCGCGTGCCTAGAGTCCGTGCTCCACAGCGAGAAGCCACCACAGTGAGAAGTTTGTGCACCGCTACGAAGAGTAGCCCACGCTCGCCGCAGCTAGAGAAAGCCCGTGCGCAGCAACAAAGACCTAATGCAGTCAAAAATAAATAAATAAATTTATTTATTTATTTAAAAAAAAAGAAAGAAAAACCCAGGCTTTCCCTGAGTAGGGATAAATCCTGGTCCCTAACTCCTGTGTGTTTCTCCTTTAGCCTTACACAATTACCAGACTCACATACAATACTTGACTTCTGACACTTTTGTCACCAAACGTGTGTGGGGTTTTCTCTACAGCAAGCAATTATCCATTACGCCAGCTGGGTGTCTTACAATTTAACTCAATTCTAACACTAACCACCTCGATATAGTGGTTAGGTCAGATCCCACAGTTCAGTCCCACAAGACTGCTCCCACCCCACATCAGATTCCAAATTCAAGGAACATGTCCCCAGGTTACCCATAACTTCTGTGGACAGAGAATGTAGACTGCCATATCAGTAAACAAAGGATGTTGCCACCGTGAAGCCATCAGCCGTAGCAGCCGCCCCCCGAACTGTGCACCCTGAGGGGATTCAGGATGGAGAAAAACAGGATGCCGGCCCTAGATGGTTACGGTGCATATCAAAGGAATGAGTTCAATGAGCCCAGACTCTTGAATCTTCCCAAACAAAGAAAAGTGTTAAATTCATTAACTTGAGATAGCTGGTTTTTCTTTAATTAACAGTAAATTTTTGATGTTCCCACTACCTAGTTTTGGGGGAGTTTTTGTTTGTTTTTTGCAAAAATTTCTATATATCCTGGCTCCTCCTTTACCTCTGGGGAACAGTCCTTCAGAACTCTCTGAGGGGCTGTCTTCTGGGCTTAAGTCCTCAGAAAATCTGCTGAATAAAACATAATTCTCAACTTTTAGGTTGTGCTTTTTACTTTTTTCCAGTTGACACTTCTGTCTGGCTTGGCTACAAATTGGAGGTTCCTATAACCTCCTCCCACTTCAGGTTCAATTAATTTGCTAGAGCAACTCACAGAACTTAGGGAAAATTTTACTTACATTTGCTGGTCTATTAGAGGATATGATAAATGATACAGCTGAATAGCCTGATGAAGAGATACTTATGGTGAGGTCTGGGAGGGTCCCAAGCATAGGAGGTTTTGTCCGGTGAACCTGGGGGTGCATTACCCTCCCAGTACATTGATATGTTCACCAATTTAGAAGCTCTTGGAATACTGTAATTTGGGGATTTTTATGGTAGCTTCCTCAAGTAGGCATGGTCAATTATTAAGGAGAGGTGAGGAGTGGGGCTGAACAATTCCAAGCTTCTAAGCATGGCTTTGTCTTTCTGATGACCAGGAGCCACCCAGCAGCCCACCCAGAGTCACCTCATTAGAATAGAAGATGCTCTAAGTGTTCTTATCATGTAGGAACTTACAAGAGATTTAGGAGCCCTGTGACAAGGATGAGGTCAAAGACCAAATATTAGAAAAAGAGATGCTCCTAGTGTTCTTATTACTTAGGACATTTAAAAGGTTTTAGGAGCTCTATGCCAGGAACTGGGAGCAGAGACTGATATATATATTTTTTTCTATTATCTCCCAGCAGCTTTGTACGTTTGTTTACATATTATCTATGGCTACAGCTGCACAGTTGAATAGTTACAACTGATGGGGTTAAGGGCATACTACCCCAACATATGGCACCTTGGCATATTGAATATTTTAAGCTCAAGGTGTTTGAGAAAATGGCAGAAGCAGGAAGGTCACTTTGATCTTGTCCCAACCCTCTTGCTCTGAAACAAGTCATAAAAGCCTCATGTGAGATATGCCCTCCTTATACCCTTGGGGAAGGACCATCCTTATTTCCAAAGACAAAAGAATGCCAAGAAGAATCAGAACAAACAGGTTTTAATAAATTTCCCCCAGTTTTCTACACTAACCTCATCATCTCTGACCTATCATATTTCTACACAACTGCCTATTCCTCATCAAACCTGGCATAAAAATACTCAAGGTCTGTTTCTACGGGTATTAATTTCCTTAGAAATGAAGGCTCCCGTGTCACACAAAACTCACATTAAATAAATTTGCATGGGGAATTCCCTGGCAGTCCAGTGGTTAGGACTCCATGCTTTCATTGCCAAGGATCCGGGGTTCCATCCCGGGTCAGGGCACTAAGATCCTGAAAGCCCCGCAGTGCTGCCAAAAAAATTTTTTTTAAGTCATAAATAAATTTGCATGCCTTTATCAGTTTAATTTTCAGACCCAGCCAGGGGGAAGATTGAGGAAAGCTTTTTCCTCCCCTACACAGCAGAAACTATTTGGTCCACAAAGCCAAAAATATTTACTATCTAACTGTGTGGGTAAATTTATGTGTCAAATTGACTAGGACACAGTACCCAGATATTTGGTCAAACACTACCTGTATACATACACTACCGGTATGTTGCTGTGAAAATATTCTTCAGATGGGATTAACATTTAAATCAGTAGATTTAAAGTTGTTTATTCTCCATAATGTAGGTAAGTCTCATTAAATCAGCTGAAGGTCTTAAGCAAAAGCAGACTGAGGTACCCTAAGAAAGATAGAATTCTGCCAGCAGATGGCCTTTGGACTCAAGCTGTAACATCAACCCTTCCCTGGGTCTCCAACCTGCAAGTTTACCCTGCAGATTTTGGATTTGCCAGCCTCTACAATCACATGAGTCAGTTTCTTAAAATAAATCTCTGTCTCTCCAATAAATTGGCCCTTTAGAGGAAAAGTTTGCTTATCTCTATGTTAGTCACCTGACTTACATCACAAAAGTTGTTAGGGATTCCTAGTCAGAATAGTGTAATTAACAATCTTCCTTTCAGGGACTTCCCTGGTGGTCCAGTGGTTAACACTCCATGCTCCCAATGCAGGCAGGGGGTCTAGGTTCATCCCTCATCAGGGCGCTAGATCCCACATGCCGCAACTAAGATCCTGCATGCCGCAACTAAGACCCAGAGCAGCCAAATAAATAAATAAATATTTTTTTAAATCTTTGTTTCACAATATATGTAAATGAAACCATCATGCTATAACATCTTAAACTTATAAAGAGATGTATTGCAATTATTTCTGAATAAAACTTGAAGAAATCTTCCCACTGTATTTATTCCTATATGCTGTACTAGGAATGCTGATTTTGAAACGTAAAGCTTAAACAATATTTTTAAAGAAGAATGCAAACCATATAGACCAATGAATAGAGAGCCAATAGATAAACCTTTGCATATAGGTCAAATTATTTCAACAAGGTTGCAAAGACCATTCAATAGGAAAAGGACAGTCTTTTCAACACATGGTGCAGAGAAAATTGGAAATCCACATGCAAAAACAAACAAAAAAATAAAGTTAAGCCCTTACCTTACATCAGATACAAAAATTAACTCATAATGGATCAAAGACCTAAACTTAGAAGCTAAAAGTATAAATCTCTTAGAAAGCATTGGGAAATGCTTTGTAATATTAGATTTGAAAACAATTTATTGAATATGACACCAAAAGCACAGGAAACAAAAGAAAAATAGATTGAGTATATCAAAATTAAAAACTTCTGTGTACCAAATCAACAGAGTGAAAAAAGCAACCCACAGAATAGAAGAAAATATTTGCAATCTTATAAACTGATATCCAAAATATATAAAGAACTCCTACAACTCAACAAAGCAACCTTATTAAGAGATGGGGAAAGAACTTGAACAGACATTTCTCCAAAGAAGATATACCAATCAGTAAAAATCAGTATACAACAAGATACCACTTTACACCCATTAGGATAACTATTATATTAGAAATAATAATAATAATAAATAACAAGTGTTGTCAAGGTTGTAGAGAAACTGGAACTCTTGTGCCTTGCCCTTGGGAAGGTAAAATGGTGCATCTGCTATGGATTCATCTCTATGTTATTTCTGAGGAAAAAAACAAAACAGAAATACCACATGTGGTATGTACATACAAGGGAATATTATTCAACCTTGGAAAGGAAGAAAATTCTGACACATAGCCACAACATGGATGAAATGTCAGGCCACTATGTGAGTGAAATATGCCAGACAGCAAAGAAAAAATATTGCATGATTCTACTTATATGAGATACCTAGAGTAGTCAGATTCATAGAGACAGAAAGTAGAATGGTCATTGCTAGGGGCTGGGAATAGGGAGTAATGGGGAATTGTGTTTAGTGGGTACCATTTCAGTTTTGCAAGAGTTCTGGAGATGTATGGTTGATGATTGCAGAACAATGTGACATACAATGTCACTGAGCTGTACATTTAAATGGTAAATTTTATGTAACATTAATTTTACCACAATAAAAAAAAATAGTACAGAGCATTATGATGAGTAAGCAAATTATTAGATTCATGAAAAGCAAGTCCAGATGCAAAATTTTTTAAAACACAAAAAAAGTCAGTATTATACCTTTACAGGGAAATTGTTTTGGTTCTATCAATTTCTTTATAAGTTATTGGTAAAATGTATTTAATTAATGTTTGTATCAACAATAAATTCTGTTGATAATTTAAAATAAGTAAAGTATTTCTTTGGTTCCCACTACCCTGGCCCCAACCACCATGAGTCCGTTGGTCCAAACGTGCACTATGATCAAAATCCACCTCCCCTCTACCGAGACTCTGGTTCCCAACACCTTCACATTTCAGCACCACCCTTCTTACCAGAGATCAGGAATCTGGCTTTCCTGAAAATTTATAAGGCACCAAACTTGGCCTCCCAGATCTTGATGCCAAAGAGCATGTTAAGCTGTCCCTGATTCTTAAAGACAAGTTTTAGACAAAATCATGGAATATAAGTAAGTGTATATTTCAGCAAGAGGTTCATTAATTACACAATTCAGAGCCCACTCATGAGAATTTTCAGTGGGAAGGAGCAGGAAGAGTGCAAAAAGGAGAAAGAATATAAGCCACACAATTTATAATACTTCTCTGCCTTAGTCCCAAAAAGTGAACACCCATAGTTCACTTTTCTCAAAAGCAGGAAGAGCTTTCTAATATCTAACCTTATTTGAGGGCAACTTTTCAGATACCATTACACTGAAAGCTCTCCTGTTTAGAACCTCCCTTGATTGTGTTTACTCCAAATAGGCCACACATGCTAGAAATGACATGTTTAGAGCAAAGTGATCTCCAATCCAGATGATTTGGCATGGGTCATTCTCCTTGGGATACTTCAATGTCTCCTCTCCCTTCCCTACTCTGTTCCAAAAATGCTTTCCACTTCACAAACAAGACAAGAAATGTTACCAAGGCTGTTGCCCAAGAATCATACCCCTGCCACTCTCTCAAATGGAAACCAATTACACTTATCTAAGTTTCAGGAGGAAGCTGCATAAAGAAAAAAGACAAGAACTGGTTGGAGCCAACTAGGCCCAAAGTGGCAGAAGATTCAACCTCCAGTAGACCCTGAGCCTCATTATAAACTCACAGTCACACATTAGCTAAATGACACACCCACCAGCGTCAGAACAGTTGATGATTGCCATGACAACAACCAGAAAATTCCACGCAAGGACGAAAAAGGAGAGTTGCATCAGTTTTGGGTCCAAACCACACACCTGTCTCAGATAACTCATGAATATCTCTCCCACTCTTTCCAAAACCCTCCCTTTTATTTTGACTCTCCTATATATTTGGTGTCTCTGCCCGAATTGGGTTTAGAAGTTGATTTGTGAACTAGGTTCCTGCTTCTCCATTCTTTGGTCACTGCTGTTCCAGTCTCAGCATCAGTTTCATTATTGACTGCATGAATCCGATCAGAAAAAGAACCTCCCTGGCTGAGACAAGGGGTCTCAGCCAGGCTAAGACCCCAGCATGGGTTCAGTCGACGAATCTGGTAACAGAAACACTCCCCATTCCTCCATGGTCCTATCACATTCGAATTTCAGCTCATACTCTTGCTTCTGGCCTCTAACCTCTCTCCATCCTTGTCTCAGTTTGGACTGCATGACCTTCAGGAAGTCTCTCAGGAGGTTTTCGGAGGCAGAGATGCCATAACATAAAGCACATTCCATATGCCAGTATTTCTATCTAGATTTCAAATAAACCCACCTATTAAGTAAAATTTAACTTCCACCAAAATGGAAGCTCTAAAATGAAAGGGGTCTTGTCTTCTTAACTTGCGATCCCCTACAACATATACATGAATAACTGATAGCCTGCCTTGACATGGGCATTCAACAAAAATAGTTTAATTCTGTAAATTACAGGTTAGTAATCCTTTTCTGTAAAGAGCTGCAAATATTTTAAGCCTTAAGTGATATAGGTCTCTGTAGCAACTACTCTACTTTGCTGCTGTAGTGTGAAAGCAGCCATAGACAATGTGTAAACAAATTTGCATGACTGTATTCCAATAAAACTTTACTATGGACACTGAAATTTGAAGAAATAGTACTCTGATTTTTCTCAACTACTTAAAAATATAAAAACCAATTTTATTTCACAAGCCTTATACATACAAGGCAGAGGTCTGGATTTGGCTACAGGTTGTACTTTGCTGACCCTCAGTATAAATGAATATAGTCTGAATCAGTCCCAAATGTATCTCTATGATCCCATTCTTTCTGTTTCTCCAATTATCCTATAGATTTATCCATATCTCACCAGAGAACAATACTGATAAAAATCCTTCAATGCATGCCATGTTCCCTCTATTCTATGGGGCCCATATACATGTTAAATCCCAAACTTTTGCTCTCCCTTCTCTCTCCATGTTTATGAGGCAGGTCTTTTGCTTTTTGGCAATGCCTCTGAAGTGTTCAGTTTCCTTGTCTGTGAACTTCCATCAAATCCCTTTATTTCCAAACCACGGGCTTACCCCTGAGCCCCAACCCAATTATTGCCTTTCCTAAGAATCTCTTCCTGATCACCCTCCACTAGGCTCCTAAACACCAGGCACTTAGCTCATTGTCCTCTCGTAGACAGCAGGTTGTCTGATTGTTTGCCCTGTCTCTTTTCCAAACTAGCTCCCCACAAGAGTCATAGCTGTTTTGCCAACAATTCCACAAATGGGCTGACAAAAAGTAAACGTTCAATCAACATTACAGAATCAATGACTCTCACTTCTGGGAGGCACAGTATAATTAACAAAGAAGACTGAAATAAGCTAGAAACCATTTAGTACATCTGGTATCATTGCTAGTATAGACAGGGACTTAGGAGAGGAGGGCCAACAGGCAAAACTAAAAAACAGAATCAGTGGCTCTATGGTGGTAAGTGATGGGCTGAGGAGAGTGCCATAATGGTTGCAACTTGCCACTGGGGCTGCCTGGCAATTCACAGGATATGGAGTCCCAGCCCTGAAGGAGAGATCCCTTACTGCTGGTAAGATAGGAATGGGGCAGGGCACAACCTTTAAAAGAATGATAGCCATTGAGGACATGACATAAACTGGTTAGAACCAACTAGGTCAAAGATGGTGGATGATTGACTTCCACTAGACCTTGAGTCTCAGTATATGCTCATTGTAATATATCAGCTAAAGGACACACCCACAGGCACCATGACAGTTCTGAGGCCAATGACTATAAAAGGCCAAAAAGTAGGTGGTAGCCCAATTCCTAGAAATTCCCGCCCCTTCCTCAAAATAGTTGGAATAATCCTCCCATTCACTAGCCTATGAAATTACCCACCCCTGCAAAAACTGACAACCCTGTATCCTAGTGCCTCTCCCCTTCTGAGATGGCCCACACTCTATGGAGTATGTATCTCCCTAAATAATCCTTCTTTCACCTTACTATGGCTGACTCTTGAATTCTTTCCTGTGTGAAGCCAAGAACCCACACTCGGTGGCTATCCCAGGTGTGACCTGGGATGTTATCATTCTCTCTGGCCCCACTTTCCTGCAACACTTGGGAACTGGATACCTGTGATACTGTAACTTAGAATAAGAAATATATATTTGGTCCCTCTTTCTGGCACAGAGCTCCTAAAACCCTTGGAATTTCTGGTGCTGAGATTGAAAAAGGTGTCTCTTGTTATGTTAATAAGGTGACTTTGGAAGGTAGGGAAGGGTGAGGGCTGGCTTGGTTGCAAAGATAACCAACTGACAAGAGAGCTGGAACTTTCAGTCCCATCTCCAGACCTCTGAGGAGGGGAGAGGAGCTGAAATTAAAATCAATCTCCAGTGGCCAATGATTTAATCAATCATGCATATATAATGAAGACTCCATTAAAAAAAAAAAAAAGGATGGGGTTTCTAAAACTTCCAGGTTTGTGAACTAGAACACTTCCATACACCACAGTGCTGGACCCAAACTCCATGGGGACAGAAGTTCCTTTGTTCAGGACCTTACTCTAGTTATCTGTTCCTATCGCTGCTGATTCCTAACTTTTAATATCCTTTGTAATAAACTGATAATCTAGTGAGTAAATTGCTTTTCTAAGTCCTGTGAGCCATTCTAGCAAATTAATTGAACCCAAGGAGGGGATGGTAGGAACCTCTGATTTTTAGCCAGTTGATCAGAGACACAGGTGACAACTTAAACTTGTGATTGATATCTGAAGCAGAAGGGGGCAGTTTTGTGGGACCGAGCCCTTAACCTGTGGAATCTGATTCTATCACTGGATAGATAATGTCAGAATTGAGTTGAATTGCAGAACACCTAGAGAATTGCTTGGTGGTGTGGGGGAAAACTTCCCACGTGCTGGAATTGGGAATTGCAGACACCTTAACACCCAAAGTCCAGCCAGGCCTCAAGTGTCACTCTTATCTAGCTCCTGTACCAATGACAGCTCCAGAAACCCACCTGTTAGGAGGGAAAGACAAAGTGGTAGGGAACTGAGGAAACTGATTAATTTGAGGGCTTCCCTTCAAGTACCCCTTTATTCTCTAGTACATTCTCTGAATAGAGTGATAAGGAAACTCATGCACAGATAGTATAAGGCAGGGGTCCCCAATACCCAGCCGTCCACGACGTGTTAGGAACCGGGCCACACAGCAGGACGAGAGTGGTGGGTGAGCCAGCGAAGCTTCATCTGCTGCTCCCCATCTCTCACATTACTGACTGAACCATACAGAACCATCCTCCCCACCACCCCGTTCTGTGGAAAAACTGTCTTCCATGAAACCAGTCCCTGGTGCCAAAATGTTGGGGACCACTGGTTTAAGGGATTGCCCAAGGGCCCAAAACTTTTTAAAATTATCATAAGGCTAAGAAAATCATAAGTGTGAGTCACTGAATCAGCAAGATACAGACTGTACTACAGATGTGGAAGACACTAGAGATGCTGAAGAAGAACTTACCAAAGAAGGTAAACAAATATGAAATGATATGGAAGAATGTCAGAATAAAACATTGCTTGCTGGAACTGAGACATTCACTGATTCAGATGCTCAGTTATCATTAATTATGCCAGTGAAATGTTTGACCACCACTGGAATTAGTCAATGGCAGAAAGAAACTCCTAAATTAATCCCACTGAATGAAGTTGTTCTAGTAACATTAGGAAAAGAAGAGTTCCAAAAATTAAGACATGATCTAGAAATGGTACTGTCTAGAATGGTAATGTCAAAGAATGAAAAGATAAAGAAAAAATAGTGGCTGGATGAACAGCAACAGATACTGGAATCTCTTAATATAGTAAACAATGAAACATCACATAGTGATTTTTTTTCTGAATTGAGAACTTTTAATAAGCCGAAAACAAAAATGCTTAATATAAAAGAATTAAGGGTGTGGAGAAAAGGGAACCCTCTCGCACTTTTGGTGGGAATGTAAATTGATACAGTCACTATGGAGAATAGTATGGAGGTTCCTTAAAAAACTAAAAATAGAACTATCATATGACACAGCAATCCCACTACAGGGCATATACCCTGAGAAAACCATAATTCAAAACGAGTCATGTATCACAATGTTCATTGCAGCACTATACAATAGCCAGGACAGTGTCCATCGACATATGAATAGGTAAAGAAGATGTGGCACATATATACAATGGAATATTACTCAGCCATAAAAAGAAATGAAATTGAGATATCTGTAGTGAGGTGGATGGACCTAGAGTCTGTCATACAGAGTGGAGTAAGTCAGAAAGAGAAAAAAGATACCATATGCTAACACATATATATAGAATCTTTTAAAAAAAGTTTCTGATGAACCCAGGGGTAAGACAGGAATAAAGATGCAGACATAGAGAATGGACTTGAGGACATGGGGAGGGGGAAGGGTAAGCTGGGATGAAGTGAGAGAGTAGCACTGACATGTATACACTACCAGATGTAAAATAGATAGCTAGTGGGAAGCAGCCGCATAGCACAGGGAGATCAGCTCAGTGCTTTGTGACCACCTAGAAGGGTGGGATAGGGAGGGTGGGAGAGACACAAGAGGGAGGGGATATGGGGATATATATATACATATAGCTGATTCACTTTATTATACAGCAGAAACTAACACACCATTGTAAAGCA
>RJWK010054612.1:0-14982 GCA_004363435.1 Platanista minor
AACTACACAGCTTCAAATAGAGTATTGATAATCCAAATATGAATATGTGCAGCATAATCTTGAGCATGGTATTTCTTCTTATTTTGTCGATCCCTTCTAAAACCTAAGGTGAAATAATGATTAAATGTATTGTCATGTGCCATAGGCACTTTAGAGACATTATCTTTTTTAATCTTGAAAAACAACTTTATGAAATAGGTTCCATTGTTAGTGCCAATTTATATATGGACCTACTTAGGTTCAAAAAAGATTAAGCTACCTGCTTAACATCACCGAGCTTGAAAGTGGGAGGAATTCAAACCTTGGCAGTTTGGTTTCAAAACCCAGGGGCTTTCCATTACACCATATTGCTTATGGGAGAGGAATCCTGAGTGCACTGACAGAAAATTTTGGGAACTGTAATGCACTGGATAATATTAAATATTAATTAAAATGGAATAACCTATCATTTATAAATTATAGATGGTCCAGATTGAGTTATATCTATCTATCTAAAGAAATAAGCATTTTAAAACTTGAATATTTCTTGCTTTCATTCAAAAATTTACAGCCTTGGGGCTTCCCTGGTGGCGCAGTGGTTGAGAGTCCGCCTGCCGATGCAGGGGACGCAGGTTCGTGCCCCGGTCCGGGAAGACCCCACATGCCGCAGAGCGGCTGGGCCCATGAGCCATGGCCGCTGAGCCTGCGTGTCTGGAGCCTGTGCTCCACAACGGGAGGGGCCACAACAGTGAGAGGTCCGCGTACCACAAAAAAAAAAAAAAAAAAAAATTTTACAGCCTCATATCACTACTTATTGATCTCTCTCTGTTTTTAAAAGTTATGCTATTTTTAGTTTTCAGTAAAGGCTTATCAGTTGTCCTTATGATTGGAGAATCAGGAAGGATAATCTAATGACAAATCTTAGGTTAAGAATTTGACATGGCATAGAGGAAGAGATATTCTGCAGAGCTATTTAACGACTAATCTATATCTCATGGTGCATGAGCTGGTTGAAATACTGCTTGATGCATCTCATGAATCACTTAAACTCAAGTAATTAAATTAAGTATTTGAAGAGTCAGAGACCCATCAGATCTATTTGTGACTATGGAGATGAACAGGAAGTGATCTCTACCCTCTGATTTGACTTCCTGTCAGTATCTTTTACGTTTCCCCCAACCCCATAGAGCCATTGGATAAGAAATTGTGATTTGTAACTTAATTCTCCCTGGTCCAATTAAGCAGTGACAATAACTAAATTTTCCATTGCCATTTTAAGAGAATTTGCATGCATGTTTTTATATTTTATATTCAAATAATATTCAGTTGTGTATATCATTTAATAACTAATTGATCAAAATAGCTTAAACAAATTTTATAAAACTTTGAGGAGTAATTTTCCATAAAAATTATGGAGCAAGCCTTTAGTGAGTGTTGAATGGTTTTATTATGAAAACAAACATCTATTAAGTAAACTTTTATGTGTAAACAAGTCTCTATTGTTACTTTTCTTTTCAATGGTCTTAATTTGTATAGTCTTAGTAGCTTACTTTTATTCTGTGACTTTTAATATAGACCACACTACTGTACTTTAAAACTTCAGTTTCTGTGTTCCTACCTTAAATTTTTTTAATGCTATGATGAATGATTTATCTTTTCAAAGTCTTGAAAATTGTGATGAATTGATAATATCATGATACCAGTTTTTCATTTCATAAAAGCAAATTTTTCATTTTTGATATATGAAAGTACTCAAACTTAAAATATAGTAGTAATTTAACAAGAAATGTATATCATAAGTTTTTTTGGAAAATCTGTTGATGGCCTTGTGCAGTAAGTCACAGTTCCTCATTCAAGGCAGGTATCAGGGCTTCCCTGGTGGTGCAGTGGTTGAGAGTCTGCCTGCCGATGCAGGTGACATGGGTTCATGCCCCGGTCCGGGAAGATCCCACATGCCGCGGAGCGGCTGGGCCCGTGAGCCATGGCCGCTGAGCCTGCGCATCCGGAGCCTGTGCTCCGCAACAGGAGAGGCCACAGTGGTGAGAGGCCCACAGACCACAAAAAAACAAACAAACAAACGAAAAAAAAGGGCAGGTATCATCTAGTGGGGAAGAAAAGATTAGAAACAATCTGAAACAAATTCACTGAAACACATGTCCAAAACTGTGTATACAAAAGCTTCAGGTATTCAAAATAAGTTAAAAAATCCAAGGCACATTCTACTGTAAAATAAAAATCTGATATTGCTTTATTAAAATCAGACAAAATAAATTTTAAGGCAAAAAATTACTTGAGCTAATGCAAGTCATATCATAATCTATCATAATGCTAGAAGATTCAATTTTCAAGGAAGACATAATTGTTTTAAATTAAAATGCATCTAGTGGTACAAGTTTGTAATATGGCAAACACTGGCAAAATTATGAGGAAAGTTGGCAAAATCCTTATTTATAATGAGAAATTTAACATATCGCTCAGTAACTGACTGCACAAGCCTACATGTTCTTCAGAAACAATAACTTCTACTTGATATACATGTAATTCTGGAGAAGTATTACATAATTCATTGACCCATTGTCAGGGAAATGTAAACCAAGAATTGAAATTTTTACAGATATTTCTTCAATAACCCTGGGTCAATCAACTATTGTCTGAAGTGTGAGTTATTCTGCAGCACTGTAACAACTTCTGTTAGAATCTAAAAAATAGAGTGAAGGAGGAATTTTCCATAAAATATGTATGGGATCAATCTGTTTTCAGAATAAATGGGGAGATGTGCTAGCAGAAAATAATAGATGTTGATTTAAAAATTAAAAAAAGACACAAAATTAAAAGCAAAAAAAGTAAAGATATCACAAATGTAGAAAACAGCAAAATAGAATTTATAGAGGTACAAGTCAAATTTTTAAAGAATATTTTAAGCAAAACAAATCTAATCAACATAAGTAAAATGTAAACAGATGCAAATAAATGATTCTTCAATAGGTAGATAGATATAATACATATGAGGATATATTTATATGTCTATAATCTACATCAATCAATCTATATCTGTACATAATTCATAGAACCTATTTGAAGAAAGCTACAAAACTATTCTGAGGGTCACTAACTTAAGTATCTGGAGAGACACACAAGTATATTCAAATGCCAATTTATCACAATTAATATATAGATATAATGTAATTAAAATGGAATTTTCTTTTTTGGTTTGTAATATTTGATGTGAATACGTAGAATATGGTAAAAGAAGCAACAAGAGGGACTTCCCTGGTGGTTCAGTGGTTAAGACTCCACGCTTCCAAGGCAGAGGGTGCTGGTTTGATCCCTGGTCGGGGAACTAAGATCCCACATGCCACACGGCGCAGCCAATCAGTGCTGAAACAGAAGGGTAAATTACAAACTATTTTATTGTCTAGAATTATCTATTAAATGCCACTGATATATCTATTTTTGTGTTTAGAATTTAATTGTCATAACTTTAAAGCATTCTTTTAGAGCTCTTGTTTGTCAATCCCGACATTTCAAAACTATTTTGTAAAATTCTGGTTTATAACAGTGAATAAATTCTGTTCTTAAGCAGCTACACTCGTTGTTCTTGTGTGATTCCTTCCTTGCAGCCTTTAGTTAATATGACCTGGCATTTTCACAAGGCACGTGTTGACTATTTAATTTGTCTTATAGATAAGTATCGCATCTCGTGAGGACTGCTTAAAAATTCATGAAAACAGGGGGCTTCCCCAGTGGCGCAGTGGTTGAGAGTCCGCCTGCCGATGCAGGGGACATGGGTTCGTGCCCTGGTCCGGGAAGATCCCACATGCTGCGGAGCGGCTGGGCCCGTGAGCCATGGCCACTGAGCCTGCGCGTCCGGAGCCTGTGCTCCGCAACAGGAGAGGCCACAGCAGTGAGAGGCCCACATACCGCAAAAAAAAAAAAAGAAAAAATAATTCATGAAAACAAATGGGAAAGAACCACTTTTATGCAAATGAAATAGAATAAACACATTTTATTTTTGTTTTAATTCTAGTACCTCATAAATTCATATTAGCAATCCCTATTACTGGTCTGCTGAAGTGCCTGGGAACAATTGGATATAGCTTGCTTTTTCTTAAGTTACTAACTTAACACAATTACTTTCCTATAGGTTTCCCTCTTGAGATTGCTTTGTCATTCGTTTTTTATGCTTACCTCTTTTCTTTCTACATTTGTCTTGTTTGATGCCTTCATCCCTTCTCTTCCCTCTCATCCTCAATAGCTGTTTTTCCACCTCCACATTGGCCCCATCACATTACTTGTGTAAAAATTCTTCAGTCATCTGCCTCTGTTTTCAGAACAAAAGTCAAGCAATAAGATTGGCCCCAAATTGTAATAGGCCAAAGATGTTCTGAAGTCCTTTTTTTCCTTAACTTTGTTAAAGATAAATTATTCATGACACTCATAAAGATGGTAAGGAAGACATTATTTAATACAACAATGAAGGTATTGGAATTGGGGAGAGAGACGGAGCTGAACTCCAAATACAAGGACAAGAAGGGGTTGAGGTCCAAGGAGCAGCATGGCGGGGTCAGTGGATGGAAAATTATTGAGGAATCTAAGTCTGTTACAGGGATTCTTGGTAAACAGACTCTACTGGAATCTTGCTGAAGGCAGGCCAGGGTTAGAAAATATTGAGGATGGAGATGAGAAATTGGATCAGATATGGAAGGTGATGATACACCAAGGGTGGGGGTCTTCACTAAACTGACTCAACAAAATTCTTGCTAAAACCTGGCTAACTGGGCCAAGGACAGAGCTCAAGGTCAAGGACTAGTCAAGAAGAGAGTCATCATCAATCATTTCTTTTTCACTCTGACACTAGTATTCTTTGCTGTAATTGCAACATAAAATTCCTTCACTGTATTCTACCAATTCGTACATATTGTGGTTAAAACATATCATTCCCTCAGCCTGAACTTTTTTTCCTACTTGGAAAAAGTTTACTCCTAGTTATCTTTTAAAACTCAGTTTAAATATCGCTTTCTCTTAAAAGTCCTCTCTGACCCACAAGTCCAATTTGGAGGCTCCTTCTCTGCGTATCCCCTCATACATTCAACAAATATTTATTTAGTGTCTACTATGAATTGTGTTGGGAGCTGGGCACTGAAGATATAGTGGAAAACAACATGAATGAAGATTGAAGCATCATCCATTACACGCAACAGGTCTTCCTTTATTTCCTCCCCCCTTCCTGTAGTCTTTAGTTCTGTGAGAGAAAAGCTGTGTTTTATTCATCTTTGCATCTCTAGAACTAACTCAGAACATGCTGTATACAAACACTATGAGTTCAGGAAGTATTTGTGGCAGGCAAAAATAAGGGAAGGAAGTAAGATGGGCAGGTGTCGGGGAGATAGAATTAAAAACAAATTCTGCTATATTAGTTCGCTAAGCCTGCTGTAACAAAGACTGGGCAGCTTAAACAACAGAGATTTATTGTCGCACAGTTCTTGGAGGCTGAAGTTTGAGATCAAGGCTTCAGCAGGGTTGGTGCTTTCTGAGGCTTTTCTCCTTGGATTGTAGATTGCTATCTTCTTCCCATGTCTTTACATGGTCTTGTCTCTGTGTGTGTCTGTGTCCAAATTTCCTCTTCTTATAAAGACACCAGTCAAATTGGATTACAGCCCATCCGAATGTTCTTATTTTATATTAATTACCACTTTAAAGACCCTATCTCCAAATACAGGCACATCTTGAAGTCCTGAGGGCTGGGAGGTCAACATGTAAATTTTAGGGGGACATACTTCAGCCAATAACACGTGATTCTCTCCATGAAGGTAGGAGAGAAAGAAAGCCGTTGTATTATCGAATAAGCATTAAATCAGAATGTGATGCACGTCACACACAATCCACTAAAGAGATTGCAAATACCGGAAGAAATTTCATCTTTTTACACAGTCAGGCAGATACAACACATTCCATACATTATCTTAAGATAAACAATAACTACTCCTCAGGTGAGAGGAGTTGACAGTACCATTTGGCACATAGTTCATCCTAAATTCACTTGATAAGGTGGACACCTGTGTTTGCTAATTGCTCTATCCAAAGAAAAAATACATTTCTCTGATCTTTATGACAGGACATAGTTTTGCAACTTGGAGGGAGGATCCCACGGGAAGTTAGGCTTTTTCTTTCTCACAGCAACTGAGATGTGAGCATTATCTTCCTTGATGATTATATTTTGAAGAGGTCCTAAAGAAAAACATCCCTGGGTTATAAAACTGGACAGAGGCTTATTTAGCCTTTGAAAAGGATTTACATACATCTCAAAAGGACAGAAAAAGAATTTACAAAGACAAGTTTTCTAAAGTAAATGCTGAAAAAATAGGGAGAAGGGAAAATCTCTTCCCTTATTTTCAGCCTTTTATTTTTCATTTGTATTTGCCCTAACAAAGACCAAATTGGAAGGTGTGCCAGTCTCCCCTCTGAGATGTTACTCCTGGTGGAGGACATGAGTCTGTCCAAGGCTATGTTCAAATCCACAGTGTCCCTTTCAACCCCAACCCTCCTGTCACTACTATTCAGAAAGCACCATAGAATCTTAAGTTGAAAGTCTAGTTTATCCACTCTCACTTATTAAAATGTGAGTCATTGATAAGCATTCATAATTTAACCCTTAATAATAGCAATTTACATGCTTTGCCCTTTCATTCATTTTTAAAAGATTTTTATTAGAGTTAATGTACAATGTTGCATTAGTTTCTTCTGTACAGCAAAGTGTATCAGTTATACATATACATATATCCACTCCCTTTTAGATTCTTTTCCCATATATGTCATTACAGAGTATTGAATAGAGTTCCCCGTGCTACACAGTAGGCCCTTATTAGTTATCTATTCTATATATAGTAGTGTGTATTTGTCAATCCCAGTCTGCCAATTTATACCTCTGGTCCCCACTTTCCCCCCTGGTAACCATAAGTTTGTTTTCTACATCTGTGACTTTATTTCTGTTTCGTAAAGAAGTTCACTTTGCCCTTTTAAAAGACACCATGGCATCATATTTGAGAACCACTAGAAAAGAAGCAAAATGAAAGGAGGAAAAGAAGAAGTTGTGCTATTTACCATTAAAAATCACTTTAGAATGTATATTATTAACCCTTTCTTTCCTGTAAAGGCAAGAGGAGAGGAAATGAGGAATTATGTAGATAAATAATCACACTGATAAGGTACATCACAATTCCAACTGCCTCAGATAAGCACTGAATTCCCCGAAGGTCATGCTGCTTCAGTCACAGTAGCGAAGAATGTCAAGAAGTTGTGAGAAACCCACATTTTTCCTGGAATCAGATTCCTTGTGCAAACAAGTATTTTTTTAAACCTTTTGAATTATACATAGAAGAGTAGCAAAAAATACAGATAATATGGTGGTCAGTTGTTGCTGGGATTATATTTTAAAAATATTCCTGGTCTTCTAATTTTTTTACAATAACATATATAATAATATGACAATAATTTTATTAACATTTAAGCAATAAAAATTGCTAATTCCATGATTTTCGGTGTCATTTTTCCTAACTCTGTGTGCTAGGAAAAATAAATGTACACAGAATTGTCTGTCTCCACTCCAGTGCTTGTTGTCTTTTGGCAACATGAAGCACCCAGTTCTAAAGAGCAGCTGCTGAAGGGAGTAAAATAGTCATTAACAGGGCTGTACTTATTCTTCATAATTTCCGCCACAATCTTGAAGACAGCCTTATTTACCCCCAAGATAGCATTTGGAGTCACACATCTGGATTTTGTCATTTCCCATGTAGCTTCATTGTAGTATCAGATCACTGAGTTCTAATTACATATTTTAACTGTGATGCAAATAAAGAAGTCGTTGGGGTTCTTTTTCAGCTCTTCACAAATTTTAT
The DNA here is from genome assembly GCA_004363435.1 of Platanista minor. NCBI lineage: Eukaryota > Metazoa > Chordata > Mammalia > Artiodactyla > Platanistidae > Platanista > Platanista minor. The sequence goes on from RJWK010054612.1 coordinate 7,875, forward strand.
TGTTGTGTAATGCAGATAGATGGAATGCCAGTAGAATGTAAGATTCTGCATAGCATTTTAAAAAATATGCTGGAATGGGCTTCCCTGGTGGCGCAGTGGTTGAGAGTCCGTCTGCCGATGCAGGGGACACGGGTTTGTGCCCCGGTCCGGGAAGGTGCCACATGCCGCGGAGCGGCTGGGCCCGTGAGCCATGGCCGCTGAGCCTGCGCCTCCGGAGCCTGTGCTCCGCAACGGGAGAGGCCACAACAGGGAGAGGCCCACGTACCACAAAAAATATATATATATATCCTGGAAGAGTAGATTGATGGACAGCCTAGATATCATCTGCACTGGTATTTGGTCTGTGCTTTAATTATTCATTTCCGAAAACGGAGGCAATGGCCAGATGGAACCACAAGGATGTTAGCAAAAGCCCAGGAGCCTATGAAAATGTGGGTCTGCAAAAGACCCCTTTTTTATGGCCTCCTTAGGGGATAGGTGAACAGCTATGAGTTCTGCCAATTAGGCTGAGCCGGGAGTACCCTTCTCAATAAAGACATGCCTGAGGCCAGGTACAATGCCTTGACCCTCCCGTGAGCTGCATCCCTTACAGTGGTGGCACTGCCACTGATGAAGGACAGCAACTCCCTGTCCATCTCAGACAGTGGGTCCCAAGGGGCTTCTCAAGTAGCCAGAGGAGGAGGAAGTGGGGACACTTCTACCAGTTCCACAAGGTTCTCAGGCAAGGGACTGAGTATGTTGGAAGCCACATCCTTTGGTAATCTGGAAAAGGCTTTGAGGTCAGGTTTTGCCCTCCCCTGAAGGTACCATTTCCATTTTACCAAAGAGGTATCAGTGACTGTGCTGAAGTTCTGCCGTGAGGCATGTCTAACCCAGGGCATTTTAGGAACTTGGGTACAGAACAGTACCAGGTGGGGTCTGGTTAGGACTTTGATTTCTAAAAGAGCCCAATAGGATGTCAAAAGTTGGCACTCCAGGAAAATATATTGTGCTGCTGCTGGGGGAAGGCATGTAGTCCAAAACCCCATGGTTAAACTCAAGTAAACTCATGTTTGGTCCAGAGACTCTGGTAGGCAGAGCAAGACATGGCCAAGAACTCAACTGGGAATGCAGAGCCAGGCGGGAAGTTTATCTCAGTTTCTGCTTCCTGATTTTCTCCCACTTCCTTGACCCTACGTGTTGTTACCAAGAAAGTTTGTGAAGGATGTCCCTGTAAGGCCGCTTCATAACTGGCCACATCTTCCCTGGATGTCCTGGTTGACGTCCCCAGGATGGAGGCTTGTCTCCACTAATGCCATATGTACAGGGTCTTTGGAGAAGCCCCTAGGCCTCTGGAGCAAAATGCCTGAGCCTTAGCATGTTAGTATGACTAAGCACTAAGCAACATCCAGGAAGCCTCCACAGGGGTTTTGCATTTATCAATGAGTTGGTGAACCTCCTCAGGGGTTTTAGGAGTTACTGGCACAAGTTATTCAGGACATTTATATTTTTCCATAATTTTTTTTAGCAGCACTGCGTCAGAACAATGTTCATGTTCATTGACCCATTGGGTCAGGGAACAAAGACCAGTAGCATCCAGTAAAGGCAGCAGCACAGAGACCACAGGCCTTTGCCGCCTTCCCTGTTTCATGGTGCCATTAGTTTCCTGTTGCAAAGATATTTCACTCAACAGGGTTAAAGAATTAAATGTAAGACCTGAAACTGTAAAACTCCTAGAAGAAAACAAGGGGGAAGCTCCTTGATATTGGTGTTGGTGACCTTGTGTTTTTGGATATGACACCAAAAACGCAAGCAACAAGAGCAAAAAACCCAAGTGGGCCAATATCAAACTAAAAACCTGCACAGAAAAAGAAACAGTCAATAAAATGAAAAGGAAACCTATAGAATGAGAGAAAAGACTTGCAAACCACATATCTGATAAAGGGTTAATATCCAAAATATATAAGGAACTTGTATGACTCAACAGCAAACAAAACAAAACAACAACAAAAAACCAAAACCACAAACAATCTGATGAGAAAATGGACAGAGAACCTGAATAGACATTTTTTCCAAAGAAGACATACAAATGGACAACAAGTATGTGAAAAGATGCTCAACATCATTAATCATCAGGTAAATAAAAACCAAAACCACAATGAGATATCACCTTATGCCTGTTAGAATAGTTTTTACCAAAAAAGATAAAAGATAAGTGTTGGTGAGGATGTGGAGAAAAGAGAGCCCTTGTGCACTGTTGGTGGGAATATAAATTGGTGCAGCCACTATGGAAAACATTACGGAGATTAATCAATAAACTGAAAATAGAACTACGTTATGATATAGCAATCTCACACTAGGCATATTTCTGAAAAAAAGAAAATCACTATCTTGAAGAAATTTCTGCACTCTCTCATTCATTGCAGCATTATTCACAATAGCCAAGACATGAAAACAACCTAACTGTCCGTCGATGGATGAGTAGATAAAGAAAATGTGGTATAGATGCAACGGAATATTGTTCAGCCATAAAAAGAAAATTCTGCCATTTGTAACAACATGGATCAACCTTGAGAACATTATGCTAAGTGAAATAAGTCAGACATAAAAATAAATACTGCATGATCTCACTTATGTGTGGAATCTACAAAAAGCTGAACTCATAGAAATAGATAGCAAAATGGTGGTTGCCAGGGGCTGTGGGCAGGGTGTGTGTGTGTGTGTGTGTGTGTGTGTGTGTGTGTGTGTGAGCAATGGAAATGTTAATCAAAGGGCATAAACTTCCAGGTATAAGATGAATAAGTCCAGGGGATATAACGTACAGCATGGTGACTATAGTTAACAATACTATATTTTATACTTCAAAGTTGTTAAGAGTGTAGGTTTAAAAAAAGGTAATTAGGGCTTCCCTGGTGGCGCAGTGGTTGAGAGTCCGCCTGCCAATGCAGGGGACATGGGTTCGTGCCCCGGTCCAGGAGGATCCCACATGCCGCGGAACAACCAAGCCCATGAGCCACAACTACTGAGCCTGAGCACCTACAGCCCGTGCTCCGCAAAAAGAGAAGCCACCACAATGAGAAGCCTGCACACCGCAGCAAAGGGTAGCCCCTGCTCGCCTCAACTAGAGGAAGCCCGCACACAGCAATGAAGACCCAACACAGCCAAAAAATTAATTAATTAATTAATTAATTTTAAAAAAAAACAATTTTGGAAGACATTATGGGAGAATGTGGTCGGCGGGGGGGAGCAGAAAAAAAAACAATAGGTTAGGGCTTCCCTGGTGGTGCAGTGGTTGAGAGTCTGCCTGCTGATGCAGGGGACACAGGTTCGTGCCGCGGTCTGGGAAGATCCCACATGCCATGGAGCAGCTGGGCCTGTGAGCCATGGCTGCTGAGCCTGCGCATCCAGATCTTGTGCTCCGCAACGGGAGAGGCCACAACAGTTGAGAGGCCTGCGTACCGCAAAAAAACAAACAAAAAACAAACCTATAGGTTAATTTGTCCTTCCTAGAATTTTGACAGGTAAGACATATGAAATGATAAAACAAGTGAAAAAAATCAAAATTTAAATCAAGCAGAAAGAATATTTTCAGAAGAATAATAAGTTGTTGCAACATTAGTAAAAAGAAATTTCTAATTAATTGAGTTCACCTTCCCCCAAAACTGTTTACATCCCTCTTTCAAGGTTGTGGCATTAAGGGGTAAGAGTTACTTCAATTATCACCTTGAGTCATCTATGATCAAATGCTTATAGAAGATGAGGTTTTGGTTGACCATGTACTTGTTGCCATAGAACTTTTTGGTGAACATAAGAAGTACGGTGTTTTGTTGGTGGTTTCTAAGAAGAACCAATATGGAGAAAGAAAATTTGTGTTCAGGATCAAGGGCTTAGTAAAAGGCCAGAACTTCTATGTCTGCCCTAAAAGAAATTCCTGTTTCCTAAAGCTGCAGGATGGATAATTCTGAAAGACAAACACACGGTCTAATCCTGCACTTGGCTGAAGAATAATGCAAAATGAATCCCCACTCTCACTGGGTCTCTTAAGTTAAAATTAGGGCATTGACTGTAAAAGGTTGGAATCCCACAAATTTGGGGTGATAAAACGCAAGCAGATTCTGATGAAACTGAGAAAATCAAATCCTAAATTCTGCCAAGACATTCTTTGCCAGTAGAAGCATCCCTTTCTCTCCTGCCTTACAAAGTTAGTGTCCCCTTGGCTGTAGAAACCATAATGGTCTCCATGAGGTAGTTGTCTTGCAGGGAGTCCCGATTCCCCTCAAGACTCCCCTCCACCACAGCACAGAACTCAGAGTGAAGTTCACAAGTGAAAGTCTCATTCTTGCGCAAAACTCCCAATCAGCTCTTTTTATTCTACTTTTATATATGACCTGATAATCCAGACTCATCAGACATCTTAAGACATCCTATATGAAAGGCAAGAACAGATAAACAATAATAAAACCACATCAGCTAGCCAAAACCAACATCAACAATAAAAACAAACCATAAACTAAGACAGTTGGAAAAAACATGATGGAAGAGAGCAAAAAAAACAAAAAGATGGATAATATATTCATGAAATAAGAACAGAATACTATACAAAGTGTAGTCAGAGAATGAGAAAGAGCCCATGGGAATTAAATATATAATAGCAGAAATGAAAACAGTAAACTATTTTAAAAGATAAAGTAAAATCCCACAAAATGGATAAAAAGACAGATATATAAACTAGATGATTAATCATAACTGTAAAACAAAACTAGGAAGAGAGAATAGAAAATACAAAAGGAAGAAATTTTCAAACATAGTTCAAGAAAATTTCCTAGAGCTGAATGACCTAAGTTTCCATATTGAAAATGTCCACAGAGATGCACTGTAAAATAAATGAAATAGAACCACATACATATATCATTGTGGAATTTCAGAACATTTGGAACAAGAAGATTCTAATTACTTCCAAGAAGAAAAACACTTAACAGGATCAAGAAGCAAAATGTAATTGAATTTCTCATTAGAAATACTTGAAGCAAGACAACAATGAATCAACGTCCATGCATCCCTTATCTGGAAGCTACTGAAAGATACATTCCACTAAGATGAGAGGACATTTAAAGCAGAAGAAAAAGAGACATGAAATGCACAAGAGACATTCATGGAGTCTCCAGGATTATGGTCCAGAAGCTCTCAGGATGATGATTTGTGCAACAGACCCAGAGGGCAAGCAGTTGTCATGGGACTAAGTCAGGAAGCTTCAGGAAACTTGCCTTTCAAAGTTGAATCTAATAGAATATATTTAATATGTTTCAACTTAATGAGACACGTTACACAATAGGGGACAAATGGAAGGTGAATTATTGCTAATTATAGGTACATAGTAAACCAAGGAAACAAATAATAAAAGACTCCTGGGAGAAAAATGTACAAGTCACCATAGTATACTACATGGCTTGTTACTAAGTATTTAACCAATTACAGTGTTGATGTACAATACTGGGAGAATGGAGAAAAAAGAAGCATGCCTATGGGGTAGGTAGTGGTGGAGAAAAAGAAGTAAGTTCTCAGCTTCCATAGTGACAAATCCATAGATTTTACCTAAAACTGAAAACTCACGGAGTGGCATTCAAAGGAGGTTATACAGAGGTAAGCAATCAAAAGAATTAAAATTGTTGCCTGGAGAATGTGATGGAGGTGAGTGGTATAAGGAAGTTATGGAGTTTTTATGCTTTAGGGTTTTTTTGGGGAGGGCTAAGTCATGAAGAACTGTTTGACTCCTTAAAATATGTGCTTGAATAACTTTATAGAACTGTTTGACTAAATATGTGAGTGTGCAACTTAATAAAACCTTAAAAAATTAAAAATAAACAATTTATTATGAATGATTAAACATTTATGATCATGCCGAAGTGAGGTTTTAGGAGATTAACCACAAACTAAGATAAATAGGTGGATAATTGTAGTTGAATACATTGTAGTTCACATAATTGAATCCAAACACTATTCATCTTAAACTGAGTCATTTAAGGGTGAATCACTAATAATGCATAGATGACACTGAAACAGGAACAGCTTGGTTTTTTAAGTTATTCACCTCTTTTGGGGGTCAGATTATTCAGGGCATGGTTTTTCCAGATGTCATCATTAGCTGTAGTCTGGTGAGGTGCTTCCCTGTACATTTTGACACTAACTCAGGACAATTTTTCTTGTGATCCTCCAGATCAGACTTGGATATTCCTAATCCCTTAATCTAGATATGTTGATCTCACTATATTTTTATATACTATTCTTCTCTCCTAATCAGTGGTGTTTGTGACCAGTCCCTTTAGCCCTCCTTTCCTTGTCCCTGTAAATGCTGGCCAGCTTGAAAGTCTAACGTCAAAACATAATGAGCATAATCAAGTGTTGGAGAGAAAAGCCACTGAAAATGGTTATTCCCCCCACTTAATGTATAGGTTCTTGTGAAAATGTTCCTTCTGTTATTTTTAAGTCTGCCTAAGACAGAAATAGTTTCCTCATTGAACGAGCTATGGAGAATGAATACATACAGGTCAGGGTCAACCTGGTCCTCAAAGACCTCCTAGCTTATTTGATTAACTTCAGCCAAAAGATAAATTATATAGTTATGCAAGATCTGAAAGTCATTTTGCTAAAACTGGGTATGTGGTTACCTAGAAAACTTTAGACTTTGTCAGATAAGAGTAAATCCTTTTTCTCCCTGTGGTCAATACTCCCTGGATCAAAATAACCATTATGTTATCCTCTGTACTTCTGTCTGCACTGGCTGCTTTCATTTAATCAGATGCTCATTTGGAAACTCTATTTTTCCCCTTTGCAGCTTTGTTTCCTAGAGAGAACTTCTTTTTGGCCTAGATTATCTTGGCATATGTTCTGTCCTTCCATTTGGTAACAGAAGAAAAAAAGAGAAATTGAATGGGATGTGAAAACTTATGGTTCCCACATAGTGACTTATAAATATGATGTTTATTAACACAGTTGAATTCAGATTTAAAGTCAGCGTTTCTGAGATATGTTAAAATACTACATAGGAAAGTCTAACATTAAACAAGTTTATCCAATCGGTTTCTTAAGAAGCAACTTATTTAACAGTTTTAACCCTATAGGAAGATTATGC
>RJWK010054613.1:0-14983 GCA_004363435.1 Platanista minor
TATATATCTCATCTTGTTGATTTCACAAGTTTGGAAAACAAATATTATTTTAAAATTACTAATATATACTTATATAGAATATGACATAATATTATTTACTATATACATAACACAGTATTTAATACATGTATATGTTTATAATATAGAGATAGATGATAGATTCATAGATAGATAGATAGATAATGTATATATAATGCACCTGAGCATGCAATCCCATGCTTTGGAAAGTGTTGATGATTGATGACCAATGAGTTTCAAAAAAGGTTTTGAAGGAATAATACTGAGCTCTGTGAAGAGCCCAATCTGTCCCAAACTGAATACATTTTTGTCTTCAATTTTCCATCTATGACTCTGAAATTTCTAACTTTGCAGAGGTTATTTCATTCATTTTCACACCATAAAGTGGAGTAAAACCCTTAACAAATCCTTTGGAGAAGTTTCACCACCAGGATTTTAAGGGACGAGGGTCAATCCATGGATAAAATGGTATTTTCATATATTTATTTTTATCTATTCAATAAAGCAGGTATTTTTAAGTGCAATGGACATTTTATGACTAGTTTCCACAATCTACCTGATAAGTTGTGGCCTTATTATCATGGTGAATATGGCCTGAATTGCATGGTACGCTCTAACCTTTTTTTATGCCCTATTATATCTTCTATTTTTTCCAATTGTTCTCACCTTTTAAATATTATAATATTAAATGCATGCAAGGGGATGCTTGATATTAATTATAAGTTGGTTTGGAAACTCCAGAAACTTTGTCTCCTTCATTTGTTGACATTTGCATAATGGATTTCTTTTGTTCCTTTTATTCCCAGATAATTGAGGTAGAATATCTTTGTTAAACAAACAACCTTTCAGAAGACCCTTGGACCTAATTGTAACTATAGGTAAAAGAAGACTACAGGTAACAAAGTAATGTCTCTTTTTCCTCATCTGGAGCATAAATTCTAGAGTGTAAGGTGTTGAAGCTTGTCATGAGGAATTTAAAAAAAAAGAAAGAAAAAATAAAAACCTGTATTGCAGGCTTATTTGGACATTAAAGGGACAAGGGACAAAAATGGCCATTTTCAAGCTGTATCTGCTAGTCAAGTTCATTTAGTTTCCTACCCCCAGCAGGTGAGAGGGTGCTGGGTTAAGATGTGGGAAGATTTGATTGGCAAAACTGGTTCTTTCTAACACTGAGAGCCCGAAGTATTAGAAGGCACAGGGACCTAAAAATCTTCTTTGCCTTGTCATTGATGTTAATACTATTTTTATTATTTAATCAAATGATATAAACTTTATTCTTAAAATTCTAAACAAGTGTTTCTATATCTTGGAATAAACCTATGTCATCAGTTCATGTTTCACATTTATTAGTTCATTTTTTTCCTCATTTTAGATGCTTTTGTATTTTTGCCATGTGGCTTATCTGACAAAAAAGCACAATAGCTTTGACCTTCACGCTTATATTCTTTATGCATTTTTAAATTATTTTGTGTTTAAACTTTATTTTTATCTAGTGTTAATCACTTGGTTTTATTCATTTCTATATTGTCCTAATACTCTCTCCTGACTTTTCAAAGTATCCATTACAAAAGGTTGCCGAAAAAAAGTCTCTATTGCTGTCCTACTATGGTGTAACTGAACTGCTATTTTAATTTTATTTTTATTTATCTCTCTGCTTCCAGCATTTCTTTTCAGGATGATGGTCTGGGTAATTTTTATAACTCATTATTTCCTACAGGCTCCTTTACCAGAGTGATCTATGCTCCCATATTCTATTGAACTATCTCATGTATTTTTATATTCACTTTATGTTTATAATGCCTGAACTCATTAATATCTGTTAATGTTGTGCTATTCCTCCTCTTTTTTCTATTAACAAAGATATTTAAACCACCTATTGCTAGGCAACCTCCTAATTTTCATCTTTTCATAAGTATGATATCAGCTTCATTTCAAGTAAGTACATTAATTCACTCTACTTGTGAATGAAGAATATGTAAATATACTTTGCGAGGAAAAATAGCACAAGATTTAAAACTGATATGAGAATATGGGTTTTAAAACATTAAGAGAACAAAGAAAATTATGTGAAAAAAATGTACAAGATGGATGGATTCTCTTAAAATATGCTATTTTATATCAAAATGTGATTTGTCGTGTGCTTTTATAATCCATATGTTCCAATAAGACTTAAAAGATAAAGTTCTAACCTGTAGATAAAGAGCCATATTGGTTAAGAGATGCAGTCTCTCTTTTTGTGAGCAGTAATGGCCATCTTTGGTGGGTTTGCCCTACAAAAGATAAACCTTTTTTCATAGAATTCAACCTATCACCATTCAAATGAAGTAGCTCTATTTGTATTACCACTTACCACAATGATCGCTCCGTACAGGAAATTAACGTGCTATATTACTTAAGGTTTTGTTTCATGCTTAATTATATTTTCCTCCATTTAATTACAAGTTAAAGATAATAATCAAACCTCACTCTAAACTTCCATCTGAGGCTAATGAATTTTCCTCTGTGTCACAGAGTGAAGCTTCCCTATGCCATTTCCCCAAGCCCAGACCACGTTCCTTTCTTCTATGTTCTCATATGAGAACAACATCCTCCTCTTTCATAGCACTTAACTCAATTGTAATTGTTTTTTTTTTTTATTGAAGTGGAGTTGATTTACAGTGGTGTGTTAAATTCTGTCACACAGCAAAGGGATTCAGTTTTACATACATACCCAAACTTTTTTATATTCTTTTCCATTATGGTTTGTCACAGGATATTGAATATAGTTCCCTGTACTATAGAGTAGGACATTGTCGTTTATCCATTCTACATATAATAGTTTGCATCTGCTCACCCTAACCTCCCACTCCATCCCCTCATTCTTCATTCTAAGCCCCATGTAAGCACAGACTGGAGCCATTCTGGTTAATGCATGTCAGTGATAAGACCTCAATAAATATTTGTGGACTGAATGTGGAATAAACTTCAGTGTTATATACTCAAAACTATTGCTAAGAAACTTCTCTGACAGAATACTTTAGGGTGGCCAAAGAATGACACTTATGTGAATTAAACTGTAGGTTAAAACAGTTTCCACTTAACTATAAACACTCAGCTTCAAATACCATAGCAAAAAGTCAGCACCTATCATATTTCATCTGTGAGCAACATTGTATGGGAGTATTTAGGTAAATGCTTTTCAGCAGATGGAGCGAATGAGCAAACTGAAGAGAAGACAAATTTTGGCTTAGGATTCTCTTTTAGTTCAGCCCAGTGACCAATAGTGTACAATTAAAGGTATTAATGCCTCAGAGGGAGAGTAGTGTTATACCTTGAAATAATCATTGTTTTGGAATGGTGATTCCGTTGCGGAATACAAATCCAGTCTTACAGCTGGTCACTCGACAAAACCGTTCTGAGAGAGATTCATTAGTCCTTTTGTACGGTTTTGCAGTGGGCCAAGCACTATTCCTGATGCTTTTCGCTTCCTTTTATGTTATGTGTGTATGAAATCTCAATATAGATGCTTATATAGTTCACTCTATAAAGCACAGCTGTGAGATTATTGCTTACTATCACGTTAAAGAAAGAAACACAATCGTGAGGCCTGGATACCGTGAATAACTGATGAGAGCTATGATTGAAATGCCTTTTCTCTGCTTCTACATTTCCAAATGTAGTAGCGAAAAAGGAGGTCATTTACATATGCTATGGGAGTGGAATACAATCTTAATAATTTGTATACTTTAAACCAAAGCTGGTTTTTGCTATTATTATCTTTGTTGATCAAACTGAACGTTCATTATTTTCTGTTATTATTACTGTAGTCTTCATCATAATATTTTTTAAAAAATTAGAAAGAGATCATTGACATTATTTAAAATCAAATGTTGACATATATATTTCACTCCTCCACTTACAAAAATAACCACGTATCAGGCTCCTGATGTAAGAAAGAGAAAGAACAAGAAAGGGAGGGAGGATAGAAAGAAAGAGAGGAAGGAGAGATAGTGGAGGAGAGAGAAGTAGAGTCAGGAGAGGAAGAAAGGAGGAAGGAAGGAAGGGAGGGAGAAAGAAAGGATTTTAAAGTCTTTTAGCAGGCTGATTTGAAACTAAAGCTAGCCCTCTGCTGCACCCTGCTGGCAGATCAGAGAACTACAAATGAGAAGATACTGAGCCTTGGCAATAACAAATTTATTACAAATATTTCTTTTAGATCCAGAAGTCTTCATAATTTTATTATAAATCATACAGTAGGGTATACCTGAAACAAAGCATCTGTATAGTTTCTCAATTAGAAAATAGATTTACTCTTTGCAATAGAACATATAAATATTATACTTCTTCATAAAGGGTAGAGATTGATACTCCAAATTAGAACGTAATAACCTGCCTCTTAGTCATCCCCTGGTTAGTTAAAGACTCAAGTTCATGTTCACACAGATAAAACCATGGTGGGGACAGAGCACAGATGAAAATCACTGTATAAGGAAGACTGTGCTCAACATCATTCAAGGATCCATATTTGACCAGAAACTTCAAGACTACATCTGAGTGTTTTAAATATCTGAGAGTCCGGCAAAAAGGTCAAAACATCTGTTGTAAAATAGCCAGAAGTTTGTTTTGTGGAACTTCAGGTGGAAGTATACCTGAGAATTTGGGGTCAACTTTTTCTCTGTTATGGTAAGGCTCACTGGCTAATCCGTTTAGTCAAAACTCAAGAACTCACTCACCAGACACTGGTGAGGAAACCACCACATAACTGCTTAAATACATGTCTAATAATACAGAAGGCTTTTAAAAAGGAGTGGAGGACTTTCTGTCAGGGATAAACACACACACACACAGAATTACTTTATGTGACTTTATGATTTTCCTAGTAGGCTGAAGGACAGGACTTTAGAGCTTTTAAAACAGGGGAAAATAAGCCCTCAAGAAGAGAGGCTAATCTTGGTTGGAAAGGCCCCCATGGAGATGATGGTGCTCAGGACCCCAGCAAAGAAAATCACCGCAGAGGTCCGTCTACGGCCGTGGAAGAAGGCACTTAAGACCAAGTTTTCTGTGTTGCAAGACTCTCATGATATTTTCACATTTTTAGATCAGTTTTAATGACAACAACTGGTTGAAGTCTTAGTTTCCAGAATTTTTTTAAATCCCTGAGAAAAAAATTTAAAGGAAAATTTTAATGTAATAGGTTGAACAGAACTGCTGAATTTTTCCTCAAATTTCCTTAAAATGTATAGTATGTAAGAACCTTAGAAATGGAAGGACTCAGTGATGAGAAGTTGGGTGCAGAATGGCTTCATCTCAAGAGAAAGAGAAAAAGGAAGAGAATAATCTTTGGTTTATTATTAAAGAAAGAATTCTTTTAGTGACAAAGGAGAAGTTCTTGGTGGCTTAAGAGACAGAATTTGAGTGAGATTTTAAAATCCTCTTGTTCAAAGGAATTATAATAAAATAATACCAATAAAAACATTATTTAATGACTAAGTATGTATGTCCATCCTTGAACTAAGTTCTTAATGATCCTCACAAAAATTTCTGTAAGGTGCCCTTATTATACTGTTTTTATGCTTAAGAAAACTGAACCTTGGAAAGACAACTCTCCTGCCTTAATTTCAGCATGGGCCATACTGGTTGGTTGGTTTCCTCCAAAAGAACAAGGAATCATTCTGCATATCCCATAAGAGATTATTATGGTAAGCCCTTTTTTAGAAAGGGGGGAGAAATATATAATCTCTTCCAGCACTATTTGGAATAAGGACCTGATGTATAATTGACTATAAATATAAAATTATTTATACTATATTAACTGAAACATGATATTGCCTATAACTAAGCTTAAGAAAACCATATAACCAGTAGTAAAATAAATTAGAATAAAGTAGTGAGAAACAATTCAAAAGCTATTCCTTACAATGATGAATAATTAGTGAAATACTATCACTATATAAACATGGAAAACAAGTGGAAGGAAACAGGCTGGTAGTTTTATAGTTTTCTCCTCTTTCTAAAAATGTTGCTTTATGTTATAATGTTTGTATAATAAATATATAGAGGCATAGGCATCAGTCCAGATCCTCTGAGGAGGAGATGCCAAGACTGGATTCAACACACGAGAGATTTATCGGGACTATGCCTGTCTTCATCGAGAGATAAAGACCCAGGGTAGACAGACAGAGTCTTCAGACAGTGATGCCATTTTGACACCTGTGAAGGGAGAGGTACAGGGAGGAGGATGGGTAAGAAGAGTCTCAGGCTGCTCTGTCATTTTAAAACAGTTTGGACCATGCTAATGGGAAGTCCTCAAGCTAAAATCACCTGTTAGAGGAGTCCTGTGCTTGGCAGGAAGGGGCCTGCACAGTCATTGGTGGGGAACAGCCCAGGGTACGTGTAGTTTTCATGTGGCGACTGTGCTGGGGGATCTGAAGGTGGCTGGGACACTGCATTCCCCAGCACACGATCTGGGCTGTGCAGCTGTGGCTGCCGCATGGCTCATGTACCTTATAAAATTTTTGCTGCTTCATCTAATGTTTTCTTTATATCTTATACCCATTTCTGTCATGACTACACTCTGCCCCAATTCTTCTGGGTTTATGTTTCTTTCTCCCACACTTTAGTTACACAGAGTAATAAACTGGCAATTCATAGAATGTATTGTGCGCCAGTGATTTTCTATTCTCTCCAGTTTTTGTCCCGTGACCTGGTATATTAATGATATGGCATTTATTTAAAATGACAATTTTCTAAGCCTATCCATAAAAGGATTATGAAAAGAATCACCAAGTCAACTTGAAAGAGGAAAAAAAGTAAAAAGAAAAATCAAAAAAATCAGATGGAAAGAATCCATGTCAACGGCTGAGGAACCCTACGGTGTAGGAAGAAAAACATCAGTCCCCTATTATATTCGACCTCCAATAGCTCCAGTTTACAGCAATTCTTTCTTTTACTACTTTCAGGTAAGAGAGAGCATCTGTTCTCCTTGGATTCTATAATAATCTTGTCAGTAATACTGGTATCTGGTATCTAAAAAGTACATTGCATATCACACATTATTGTTTCCCGAAATCTAATAAGGTGGCCCATTCACATACACACCATTTCTCTCCTCTCTGAATAGAGAACCATCCATAGTAGAGAGGGAAACTTGCAAGCTTTTCAATATAAAATTTATCTTGAATACCTTCCATGTACCTTATAATACTAAGTGGAAAGGGCAAAAGTAATCATTTTCTCTTCCTTTTAATTACTTTTCACTTGAGAGAAATATTTCTTACATAAAAAATTTTAAAGGGTAGTCAGATAATGAGTCTTCTTTCTTAGTTGAATTGGACCAAGTAGAGATAGATAAGAGCTAGAGATTCTGCAGTTTCAGACATTAGAAAAATCAGTCTAGGGAAATCAGCCAGGTTCTAAGCCCAGGTGAAAGGATAGGGGCCAAATTAGTGATAGACCCGAATTGTCTGTGAACTTCTCAGCGTTTACAAGTGTATTCTAAAAGAAAGGCCATTCTCTGCCAATTGATTTGGTCCACCCCAAAAGTGAAACATCACCTGACATGTTCAGGTGACAGTAGTTGCCCTTCTGTGTGATACACCAGTGATGCTATACAAGGTCCAACAGTGTCCTTTGATAAAGGAAGCTGCTTGGGGCTCGTTACGATTCCTCTCTAAGCATAACATTTGGCGTTAACTGTGAAGGTCATATTAAGAGCTTCTTGACAATAGTGTGACTTGTGCCTGTTTTTGCCATGAGAAATGCAACCTTGATGTTGCCACCAGTAATGTTTGTTTCTTCCTTTCTTTTAGAAAAAATAAGTTAATCAATTAATATTTGTTTTGCTTGACCTAAAAGTGTTGATAGGTTTGCCAGAGATGTCACTGTGCAGTTTTGCAGAAACAGTTCATAAGAGAAGAATTCATACCCTTGCTTAACCAAATTCATAGTAGAGAAAACAATGGGGATTAGGAGAAATGGAAGAGATGTGCAAATTGCCCATATTTCAATACAATTTTTCTTCTTCAGCTGCTTGTACAAGGTCTTCACACTCGCAAGTTCGTTTTTCATTGTCCAGTTCATACATACAGGTTCCATTTTTACTTGAGTCCTAGGCAGTCTTTGTGTATATAACATAATTTTTCCTGTAGATACTATTTTCATCCCTGCTTTTATACTTTAACTGTATTCATTGATTCCTCTTTGTGAATTGTGGTACAGTGCAAATAAATAGTACCTATCAGAAGTGCAAAATATCAAATGTAAACAGTCGAATGAGGATAACCGAGAAAGTCTGTTAGTTAAGTTTGACTTTCCCCTGTTATCTGAGACTATAATGTTAAGTGAGACTTACTAGTCAAGGTAGTCCTTGTAGCACTTGCTCCGTCTTTAAAAATGGAACAATTAAAAATGTAAGGGGACATCTGTTAACATCACAATTAATCTTACATTTCAATGTTATTAAGTGTATGTGAAAAAAAGTTTGTTGTGTTTTCTTCCACAGAGAACAAAGCTCTTGTGTGCTCTTGTTTGAGTACCTGGAAAAATTATTGGCCAGAGACTCCTCTTTAAGTAGTACTGCTGTAGATCAACTGCTAATCTTGAACATTTAATGAATTGATGAAGGGAAAAAAGTAACCAGAACAGGGATTTAATACTTATTTCTTAGCAGATGCATCAGTTTGGGTTGCCTGATTAAAATGGACTAAACAATAGGAAAAGATTAATAATTTTCACATAAAGACAGAAGTCAGGGCTTCCCTAGTTGTGCAGTGGTTGAGAGTTCACCTTCCGATGCAGGGGACACGGGTTCGTGCTCCGGTCTGGGAAGATCCCACATGCCGCGAAGCGGCTAGGCCCGTGAGCCATGGCCGCTGAGCCTGTGCTCCGCAAAGGGAGAGGCCACAACAGTGAGAGGCCCGCGTACCGCAAAAAAAATAAAAAATAAAAGATAAAAGTCAGAAATAGGTTATATCAGGACCTCAACAAAACTTAGTAAAGTAAGTAAAGTGAAGTCTAACAGGGAAAGACAAATATCATATATCACTTATATGTGGAGTCTTAAAATAATGATACAAATGAACTTATTTATAAAACAGAAACAGACACACAGACATAGAAAACAAATTTATGGTTACCAAAGGGGAAAAGTGGGGAGGGAGGGATAAATTAGGAGTTTGGGATTAACATATACACACTACTATATATAAAATAGATAATCACCAAGGACCTACTGTATAGCACAGGGAACTCTACTCAATATTCTGTAATAACCTAGATGGGAAAAGAATCTGAAAAAGAATGGATATATGTATATGTATAACCAAATCACTTTGTTGTACCCCTGAAACAAAAAAACATTGTAAATCTACTATACCCCAATATAAAATAAAATTTTTTTAAAAAACTTGGTAAAGTCATAGCTCTGAGTTGCTTCTCTGGAACTTCACTTCTTGTTAGCAACATGACTACACCAGCTGAGAGTGTTCCATCCTCCTGTGACATGTCCAAAACAGGAAGGAGGGGACAAAGCTCTCTCCTTACAAACCCCTCTTTGTACGAAGACAGAAAATCTCTCACAGAAGAATCCCAACAGATGTCCCCTTGTATCTCCTTGATCATAACTGGATCATTCATCTCTGCCAACCCCAATAACTGGTAAGGTAGGAGGAGAGTATCCCAATTAGTTTAGGTCAATCATGATTCATCTCTTCTGTCTGTAAACATATGTCCATCAATACCAGTACAAAATCAAAGATTTAACACCAAAGAGGAATGGAGTTTGGTAAATAGCTTTCAGTGTGGGTGGTGAAGTGTGTATCCCACAGCAGAGAGCAAGTTTTCAAATATTTTGTAGATGCCCCAAATATAAAACTGCAATCAAGGAAGCAGAGTAGCTTGTTGAAGGAGAGTGTGGACAGAGTCAGCTTCTCCATGCACTTCTTTTCCCTTTAGTGGCTCCTGAGGCACCTCTGCTCAACCCTTAGGTACAGTTTGAAGACCACTGTCCTAGGAATTGAATGACCATAGAGGATTAAATGGAAACTATACTAGGACCAAACGGGATTCATCCCCAGAATGCAAAGATGGTTAACTTAGTAAATGAATATATCTTGCTGTATGTATATATAAATAATAAAAGGATAAAACAAATTCCTTAGTGGCATTTCTTAGTAGGTTATAAAGAGCTGGATTCATCTTTGAGATGATTTTTATCCCTTTCCATACAGGCAACCTTGTTTTATTACACTTTGTTTTATTATGCTTTGCTGATTCCCTTGTTTTTTACAAACTGAAGATTTGTGGCAACCCTGCGTGAAGCAAGTCTGTCAAGGCCAGCTGCTCACTTCGTGTCTCTGTGTCACATTTTGGTCATTCTCACAATATTCCAAACTTTTTCATTACTATTATGTTTATTATGGTGATCTGTGATCAGTGATCTTTGATGTTACTGCTATGACTTGAGGAAGGCTCAGATGATGGTTAGCATTTTTAGCAATAAAGTACTTTTTAATTAAAATATGTACATTGCTTTTTTGACATAATGCTATTGCACTTTCATGTGACTTGTTCTATTACAATTCATTTTATTGCAGTGCTCTGTAACCAAACCTGCAATATCTCCAAGGCATGCCTGTATTTTATATATAACAAGTGACGAAGAGTAGATTCAGACTTAACTATCCAAAGAATAAAAGCATTACTGTTTAACTCAGGAATAAGAGAAGAATATTATCTGGAAGACTGATCTCTGCAATTAAAAAACAGTATAAGTCTGTACTATTGCTGAGGAGAGGGAAATTTCATTATCTAAAGATGATATCATTGACTACCTGGAATTCTCAGATTAATGCTCTAAGAATAAATTTGACCTGAATCATGCATTACCCAATATGGAATAATCCCCTTCTTATTCTTTAAATTCTCTTTTCATTACCTTGTTAGACACACATAGACAGGCAGTTTTTTTAAAATTATAAATTAATTGAATGAGTGGATATTTTTATAGTGAGACCTACTTGACCAGCTGTTACGGCAATGACTTGAAGATGGGCAATCATATTTGAGCTGATATTATTTTGGAGGCTCTTTCTACTGTCAGGTCAGTGACTTGAGTGATAACAAAAATGATGGATGGGGATAATGAATTAGGTATATATTCTTAAATGTGAGGTTGTCATGGTTTGTTCCAAAAGTATACTTTAAGACAAGGATTCAAGTGTACATAGTTTATGTGGAAGTTACAGGGCACATAAGTGAGTGTGGGGAAGTAAAACAAGGAAAGCAAGGCCGTCTTTAATGAGATATTACTAAACCAACTATTGCAATAGGCAACCAGAGCTTATTCATGGAGAAATTCCCGGAAACACACGTTTCAGAATTACTCTGCTGGAGGAGCCAGAGAGATGGAGTTTTTATACATCAATTCCTGAGAGTCATTAGTTGAGGACTGCTGGGTAGGGAATAGGGGTGGGTGGTGATAATCCTCCAGAATTTCCAACTACTCCAAGTGTGGGCTAGTGGCCTCCTATGGTTTGGGGAAAATCCCTCAGACTTACAGAGGCAGATACTAGCTGCTGGGATTTGGCTGAAGCACACTGACTGAAATGCAATGAGATGTCAGAGATCAGAGTCAATAGAGATTAGTGATAGATTGGACCAATTCAAGGGTTACATCTTAGCAGGACCATTGTGTTGATTATGCTGAGATGGGGAGGATGTGGTGGATGATCGACAAGGTGACAAGGAAATCTGATAGAGGGACAACCATACACATGACACATCTCCCAGGAAACTCAGAAATCCTCAATGGCACTGTGAGAGAGGCTAGGATTTATGGCGGTCACGTGCGGCCTCCTATTATCATGATTTGAATATACTAGAAATGTGATCTCATTTGTAGCCACTGAAGAATGACACCTAGAAATATGATTTACATGATAAAGAGATGGCTTGCAGTTTATAATCTCCAGAATTCTATAAATTGTCGAGAGAAGGGAATGAAGAAGCTAAACATGAACATCTATAAAATCTACAGCAACATTAGATTTATATGCTAAACTGTAATCGAACTATATGACAGTGGCCCTCAGATTTTCTTGGCTTCTCAGCAGTCATATATTAAATTTGGCTTACCTAATGGACATGACATAAAATTAAATTAAATCAGTACATTTAAGAATTTCAATTGACATTCTGTTAGGTTCACCAGTGTAAAAAGAGGTAATTTTGAAGGATGTAAGGCAGCTATTTTACAACTTTTCAAATGAGGCAATAAAGCCCATGGGTTTGCTAACCACATCTGACATATAAAGAACTCACAGGCAGGAAAAATGAAAACAAAGTTTCTTCACTCTAATAATAGTAAAAAAAAAATACTTGCCTGGGCTTCCTAGTCACAAAACAATCCAATTTACATTGAAAAATAAATTTAAAAAGAAAATATAACAGAATTTTCTAACAATATCCTTCCTCATAGCCATGAAGCACTGCCTCTTATTTCCTTCCTTTCCTTTTCTTCAGTGTATCAGCTGACAGCTAAAATTGGCCTATAAACCCTTTCTCCTTTGACTCCTCTCTGACCCAGTTCAGGCTCCTGAGTTGGGGAAGCACAGAAGCAAAGCCAACATTCGGAATTTGTTTACTTCTTTATGTTTCAAATGATGATACCACTAGAACGAGTCCGGGGAATAATGTTTCTTTGTTTTGATGTAGCTTGCACACCTGCGGGGTCAGTGCAGGCATTGTTTTGTGGTTTTCTCATATGCCAGACCAGATGAGAAAGCAATTTTGTTATTGCTTTGTGATTCCATCTACCAAGCTATTCTTATTCCCACAAAACGTGGGGAGAAATGTGTATGGGACTAAGCGCAGACTTCAGAACTCTAGGCAGTTATCAACTTTTTTTCTGTTTTACATTTTCTAGCAGATGTTGATTAGGAAAATCTGGACTGCAGTGTTAATCCAGTTGCTATGAGATCCTATCAGTAACTGGTGGTTTCACCATTATGCTATGAAAATTGCTTCTGTGAAAAAATTCTTCAGAGAATTATAATGCATTTTCCACCGTTCTACAGGACAATTTTTTCCTAATTTCTCTCTTTGTGGTTGACCATATAGAAGATTTTTTTACTCTGCAACAAAATTATCTGGAAAACTGCTATTAAAAAGTTAATTGAAGAAATTGTTAATTTATTCATTTAATGATGCATTGTATATTGTGGACAGTTCACTGCTATATGAAAATACAAAAATTATTACCCCAAATTTTTCAATTTATATTGGAGCTCACTGGACGTAAATTATTTATAGTTAGTATGCTGAAGACATTAGTGGTAAACAAGGGGCCAGCATTACCGTATTTCTGTGGATGATGATATTAGTATACTAAAAGGCCATTGAGATTGTGACACAGGGTAGAGTGTAGGGTTCCAGAGGACATACACAAGCAGAATCCTCCCAGTGTTAGTAGCAGTCAAAAATTAAATTTGGCTTACCTACCAGACTTTAGATATACTCTTATCCACTCCTATATTTTGAACATTTCCCTCATGGGTTTGATTTCTGGGCTGTAAATTGCTTGTCTCTCGGGGGGCAGTGAGAATTAACAGTTGTCATATATTTTGGCAGTTTGGGGGGAGACACCAGGAAATACAGTCTCCCACAATCTAGCACTGACTGCCAACATTTATACTGAGCATTTCATAAACAATGAAATATCTATTTCATTTGTACCACTGTTGGAAAATATCAGGCCCTAGGGATTTCTGGATCTCACAGATGTGACAGAAATCAGATGTCAACAGCTTGTGAAACCAAAATGTTCCTTTATAGGTAGAAATTCCTACTGTGTATTTCCGTACTTTCTATGAACATTTTAAAAGAGAAGTAGCAAGTATTTGAAAGCAAGTACTTGACTTTGTTAAGGAGATTTAATACCTATGACACTCTGCTTTGTTGGAAATTATTCAGCTTTATGACATTTAAGAACAAATCCACGAGATGTAGTTTAGAATAGCGGCAGGCTGGGAATCAGACAGAACAAAGATTGAATCTGGTCTCTCAAATTTAAAAGTTTTCTACCCTTAGGCAAGATACTTAAACTTTCAGAACTTTTAAATTTTTAATTAATTTATTTATTTTTATTCATTTTTGGCTGCATTGGGTCTTCATTGCTGCACATCGGCTTTCTCTAGTTGAGGTGAGCGGGGGCTACTCTTCGTTGTGGTGCACGGGCTTCTCATTGCGGTGGCTTCTCTTGTGGTGGAGCACATGGGCTTCAGTAGTTGTGGCTCACAGGCTTAGATGCTCCTTGGCATGTGGGATCTTCCTGGACCAGGGCTCGAACCCGTATCCCCTGCATTGACAGGCAGATACTTAACCACTGCTTCACCAGGGAAGACCCAGAACTTTTTAAATGTTTCAGTTTTTTAATCAGTTTTTAATACATAATAGGTCTAAGGGAATGGTTAAAAAAATTGTGAAAGCATCCAGGGTACTGAGAGCATAAAGTCCATAGTGTTGAGTGACATGAATCTAAATGGAGTGTGTGCAGTGAGTATGCCCACCAAGAGCTACCATTTCTGTATTTGGAAGAGGATTGTCACAGGGCAGCTGTCTCAACTAGGAAAGGCAGGGCCTGTGGCATAATCCATAATGCAGAAGTGAGAATTGAGGGAGTTAAACTGCTATGTAAAATTGAATTTAAAGAAAGGGGGAAGGGTGTCCTTTGAGCTTGAGATGTTAATTTCATGTAAAAATGATTTGGGGGTTCTTTGGGGTAAGGCTGGAGAGGTAGGAGTCAGAGAACACTGAAAAAGTGGGGAACTGGTGAGACAAAAAGGGGGGCTCTGGGGCTTCCCTGGTGGCACAGTAGTTGAGAGTCTGCCTGCCGATTCAGGGGACACAGTTTTGTGCCCCGGTCCGGGAAGATCTCACATGCCGCGGAGCGGCTGGGTCCATGAGCCATGGCCGCTGAGCCTGCGCGTCC
>RJWK010054614.1:0-14982 GCA_004363435.1 Platanista minor
TATTTGTAGTTTTTTAAGGAACCTCCATACTGTTCTCCATAGTGGCTGTACCAATTCACATTCCCACCAGTAGTGCAAGAGTGTTCCCCTTTCTCCACACCCTCTCCAGCATTTATTGTTTCTAGGTTTTTTGATGATGGCCATTCTGACCGGTGTGAGATGATATCTCATTGTAGTTTTGATTTGCATTTCTCTAATGATTAATGATGTTGAGCATTCTTTCATGTGTTTGTTGGCAATGTGTATATCTTCTTTGGAGAAATGTCTATTTAGGTCTACCCATTTTTGGATTGGGTTGTTTGGTTTTTTGTTATTGAGCTGCATGAGCTGCTTGTAAATTTTGGAGATGAATCCTTTGTCAGTTGCTACTGGTGGGTTTTGGTGATTGTCTTTAAGGGTTGCAAAGTGAACAGTAGCAATTTAAATAATTTAGGAACTAGCTCTTCTTTGAAGGTGGAGTAGATTTTTACAAAGCAAGTTTAATTGGAAGGAGGATGAAGTCCTTAACTTTTGGGGGGTTGGAGCTATACTTCATTTCCTTGAAGGCTTGGGGTTGCCTGGGCTGGTGGTCAGAGAGGGAGATGGAGAGGACACAACTGACATGGATATATCTCAGGTGGATATGTTTTTAAAATATACTGCC
The DNA here is from genome assembly GCA_004363435.1 of Platanista minor. Classification (NCBI taxonomy): domain Eukaryota; kingdom Metazoa; phylum Chordata; class Mammalia; order Artiodactyla; family Platanistidae; genus Platanista; species Platanista minor. The sequence goes on from RJWK010054614.1 coordinate 644, forward strand.
ATATCCCTAATGTGAAGAGAACACATTTCATAAACTGAAAAGAGCTGTGAAAAGTCTGGTAATTATCTTTATTCTTATTATTCTGGATTTATGACCACTGTTAGAGAGCAAGTGTGGGAAGGGACCTTAGATCCTTTAGTCGGGGGGTCACAAACAGAGCTTATGAACTTTAGCCCACAAAGTATTTTAAAAGTTTTGATAAGTGCCCACCATTTTAAAACTGGGAAATTTCACATTAAATAATGTGTTTCTCCAGCTTCCCTTACACACCATCCTCCTGTGCCAACGACTGGTCATACTGACCCCTTTGGACTGGCAACGGGTTCTTAGCTTTACCTGAGTTACCAGACCTGTATCTCTTTTCCTCGTTTAAATTACCTTCCTGGGCCCCTTAGGTATTTGGGTTCATAACTGATGATAATCCACCTCTTATTTTGCTGAGGAAGTGGAATGGATCTGGGACTTTCTAGAATGTTCTCATAGGAAACAACGTTATGCACTTTCCCATAACTCTTTCCAAGGATGGTTCAGACATGGGGCTCAGCCTCTCATGGTCTTCCAAGAGATGACTCTCTGTGACACGGTCTGGGGCTGGGACGGCTTTCCTCTGCATCATCGTTCCAGGCTAAGTGCCACAGCTGTAGAAACTATGCATCCTGACCATGTCACTAGTTTTCTCAGGAAAGCCAGACAAATAGAAGACATTTTCCTTTATCTTTAATGTGTCCCAGGGATCCTGAGGGATGGCAGCCTCCCTCGCACCTGGTTGAGTTGATTAGATCTTGGAATGCTAGGAGAGCAGGGAGGAATTGCCCAAGGGGAAAGGGGAAGGGGGGAAAAGGAGCAGAGGAGACCTATCTTATGTCTGGAAAGCAAGAAAATAATCAGATGGAGAAAACAGGCAGATGAAGGAAGAGAGAATGGCAAGGTCAATTTGTGGGGAGGAAATCAACCTCCCCTAAGACAACAGAAAGAGAAAAAAGCACCAAGTAACTGGTGAGATGCATGATATAGTATTATCTATTATTTAAATGTTATTTTCATAATTGTTTTTATTTTTAACGGCCACATGGCCAGCCAGAAATGGAGGGGGCTAGCTAGGAATATATATGGGGGACGGGCTGTTTTCAACAGAAAGGGAGAAGCAGGAGACGGGAAGAGGCACAGGGAGAGATGAGGGGCCACGAGAGGGTCCAGGAGTGAGGGAGAAAAAGCTGCATTTGTGCCCATCGGCCCTGAATATAAAGACCCAGCCTCAGTCTGAAAAAGAGCCAACAGTGAGGCAGCGCCAGAATCAGCCCTGCTGCTGGAGTCTGACAGTTAGCAACTCCAGCAGGAATTAAGAGGTGAAATAAGCAGATGAAACATTTGCTGAAGCAGAGATAAGCATCCCTGGGAAGGAATTTTTTTTCAAAAAATCAGAATGAATCCTGTAAATCTTCCTAATTAGGAAACAGGACAAGGAATTAAATTCAACTGAAAAAAAATATGAAGTGCTAAATAATTCACTCACACGGAACGGAAAGACTCTTTTGCAAATACCACTGATGATTAGTTTTTGCTGCTGGGTGGGGGGGCTCAGGGGGAAGATGTAGGCACAGTGATGGACATCAACATGCAGCTCACAGCAGCAGTCAAAAGCAGCAGCTGAGATGTGTGGCCATCCTAATTAGAGGATGGAGAATTCTGAAAAGGCTCTTGGGCTGTGACATTCCTGGCTGGTGCTTTCCTTCCAGGAATGCCACTTTAGGGCTTTGGTCATCGCATTGTCAAAAAGGACTTAATAGGAATGATCTGGAAAGAGAGAACAGAAATGACTTAGCTTGTGAGAAGCTTCAAGGTGAAAAGCAGAAAGCAGGAAAGCACGTCAATAAGATATCATTTTTAAAATTAGGAGAGAGGGAGGCAAGTACAAGCCTTCAGTGGTGGAAAGGGCAGCTGGAGGGTGTCCCGCCTGCACTTGGGTCACTGCAGACATGGGGACTTTCGCCAGTTCCTAAGAATCACATCCAGGGAGGTCAGGAAACCACAGCAGATTATCTAATACAAGCTGCTCTTCAGTTCTTCATTCAGCAAATATTTAGCAAGCTCCGTCAATGTTCCAGGCACTGTCCCTAGCTTCCTAGGCTATATCAGTGAACAAAATAGCAGAAAATCCCTACCCTTGGGAATTTACGTGCTGGGGAAGGTGAGGTGGAGCAGGCTTGGGGCTTGGGTGTGGGGGGATGGACACAGATAATGTGATGTAATAAACAAGCACATTGTATAGTATGCTGTAAGGTGATAAGAGCTATAGAAAAAACATAGATACGGGTAAGGGATGTTGAGAGTATTCAAGACGGGCCTCATTGAGAAGCTAAGATTTGAGGAAGTAAGGGAGCAAGCTGAGTGATATCTGGGCAAAGAGGATTCCATGCAGAGGGAACAGCTGGTCAGAGTTCCTGAGAGAGAGAGAGAGAGAGAGAGAGAGAGAGAGAGAATGTGTGTGTGTGTGTGTGTGTGTGTGTGTGTGTGTATGTGTTTGAGGAGAGGGTGTGCAGATGCAACAGGGCCTGGTATAACACGAAGTTAGGGCCTGACACTGTTATAAGCTCTTTATGTAATTAACAAATAGAGTTCTCACAGCAACCCTGTAAAGTAGGTACTCTCTTTAACCCCTTCTACCTGAAAAGAAACTGAGGCACAGAGATATTATTTAACCTGTCCAAAAATAAGAATCTGAACCTCAGTTCCTGGCCTCACTACTCTGTGTGGTTTCCAGCCATCCCCTTCTATAACCAGCTCTGGTCACCCAATCGCAATTGGAATTCAAGTACTCCGCTAGGACAAATTTATGTTCTTTTTAAAAAAGCAGGGTTGTTCCCTGCTTTATCACCTACAACCCTCTCCCTGGCCCTTTGCTCCCTTCTCTACCAACCCTAGAACTGCCTCCCTGCAAGTTCATCACTGCGGTCCATTGCTTCTGCCCAGAAAATTAAATAACTGTCTACGGATAGAGCTTCCGTTCAGCTTGGGAGGGGGAGTTGGGGAGCAGTGAAGGGGTGCTTCTATGGACTAATGCCCTACAGATCTTGAGGAGGCAGGGTGGAGCATAAATTGCATTTAAAAACTAGATCTCGCCTTTCCTTCTGCTCCATCAGGCGCTGTGTGGGGATGTGTGTTTGTAGCTGTTCACTCAAGACAAAGCACCTTTATACCAAAAACCACTGAATTATGCAATTTAAATGGAGGAATTGTATGGTATGTGAGTTATAGCTCAATAAGGCTGTTAAAACAATCAATTTTTTAAAAAGATAGGATCTTGGCTTTCCCCTCCCTGGTTTACCCTCCTCCTGACCTCTATCCTCAGGGACCCAGAGCCACACTCAGAAAGATGTTCACAGTTCCTCAGCCCCAAGCACAAAAGTTACAACTTTGTTTTTTTTTTGTTTTTTTTTTTTTTTTTTTGTGGTACCCGGGCCTCTCACTGCTGTGGCCTCTCCCGTTGCAGAGCACAGGCTACGGACGCGCAGGCTCAGCAGCCACGGCTCACGGGCCCAGCCGCTCCGCGGCATGTGGGATCTTCCCGGACCGGGGCACGAACCCGCGTCCCCTGCATCGGCAGGCGCACTCTCTACCACTGCGCCACCAGGGAAGCCCTACAACTTTGTTTTGACTCTGAGGGTTACAGCTTTATGCCAAGGAAGACAAACGACTCTTTCCCATTATAACTTCAGTATCAATTTTCCTTACGAGAAAAAATAATGCTAACATTTTAATGTTAAAACAAATACGTACATATTATGGAGTTAGAAGGCAATATTCACATACATGAGGGTTTGGAGCAGTTTCTTGGTCGTGGTTAACTGCTCCCAGCTCGGGGTGGGGAGGCACCCTGCCTCTCTGCCACTATGGGATGTGCCATGTTAATGTCTAGGACAGTCAGGAGATTCAGGGGCTGATCCAAGTTCTGGTACTGATGGGCTGAATGGTGTTAAGCAAGTCACATCCCTTTTGGGGGCTCTGTTTCTCATCTGATGAGATAAGTGGACCAGGTAATCTCCAAGGTGGCTGCCAGCTCTCACAGCCCATGATTGGATGCCATAAGGAGATGCTGGGGTCAGATATGTCAGGCAAGAGATACAGGAAGCAAAAGATACACTCTGTGCCTTTGAGGAACTTTTCATTGACTGGAGGAGACTAAAAAGAGAGCCACATGTAAGACTTGACAAAGATATAAGATAAACCATGTAGAGAGTGCAAGGGGCAGGAAGTAGCTGAGAATCAGGAGCGATCAGGCCTCTGGTCCCTTCACCTTGCTGTGACTAACCTGTGCACCTGACGTAACAAGGAGCCTCTTACCCTGCCGAGTCCTGCATCTCACGGCCTGGGTGCCCCTAATACAAAGGCACACCTTATCGATCTCGTGGATGGCCTCAAATCACCAAATAAGAAACGCTCAGAGGAGAAAAGGGATCTTAGCATCATCCAATCCAAACACCTCCATCTCCATTTAGCATTTGGGAGGATGCTTGTCTTGTGCTTATAATAATTTGATAGAATATCCTCAACATTATCCTCGATCCTGAATAATCCTGAAACAAGAACAGGAATGCACATAATATCCATCTCTTCAAAGCCCAGTGGGTTAAATCAGAAATGGTTTAAGACAAGTCTTGTCATCGGCATAGACTTGAACCATATCTGCCCAGCAAGCACTTCTTAAAAATCAGTTCCCTAAAAAAACATTAAGTTCTTACACCACTTTGTAGGATATTTGTGCATTTTCCTATCTAGTCCCATCTACTCTCCGGGGCTGTTTCTGAACATCTCTGCAAGTCTCCGGTCACAAGCCTTTGCATCAAGTCTTAGACTGCCCTGAGTTCTAAAAAAATTGAAATGAAAAGGGAATAGATGAGAAAAATCACTACGATGTCTCCCATTCAATTTGTTCATTTTCATTCTTCCTGGGAGCTCGGGCCTCCTGGATTAATACTCACTCGGGAGACTAGACTAAAAATTGATATCTCTGCGTGTGATCTTGGGGAAGGCCTGCCTGGATGATACACGGGTATTAAACATTTGGCCTCAAGAGGTTTCTTCCAATCCAAATATTCTGGGGTCCAGAAAAGAATGGTGGTCCCTCGTAGATTATTCAAAACTGGGTTGTTACTCCCAGGCTGGAAAAAAAATGTGCTCATTGCATCACTAGATGGCGCTGGCAGACAGGCAAGAATGGCTCTGATGTTAAAATGTGAGCACAAACTTTCTAATAAACCAGAGAATTCCTTTGTTTCTGGATGACCAAGATCAGCTTTTGTCAAGCACATGTCAGAATAGCTTTCTGGAATAGCGATAATCTAACTGTACTGTTTTACCCTAAATCAGCGAAATGGTCAGGACTGAATGAAAGCAGTATAATATACTTTGGGGTAAAAGTATTAGTAAAGAACTATAAATCTCTTAACTAAGTAGTGTCCAAAAACAGAGTTGGTGATAACATTTAGATTCTTATTCTGATACGGATGGGTCTTTGCCAGTGAGATGATGCTGACCTGAATTTGGGCAGCCCCAAATGAAATTAGGAATTAAAGTAGGAACTTTCCCACTTCCCAAGAAACCATATTGTTTTAACAAATCTGGATCTGTGTGAGGATTATTTGATGGATCAGTTGATGACTAATTCACTATTTGAACTCTAACGACTAACCAAGTTCCGATAAGCAAACATCTAAGCGGGGTTGGGATTTCGGATTTGGAGGGAAGCATATGTGGCCTCTGTCTCCCTCTCAGCTCCCACGGTAACCACTTCCACGTTAACAAGGGCTCGTACAGTCTGTTTAAATTCTCATGGTAACTGCAAACTGACCACTGTCTTATATTTCCAGACAGTTCCAACAGTTAGAAAGTTCATCCTCAGATTGCCCTAAAGCCTAGACCTTCATAACTTCTACTCACGGATCCCGTTCTGCCGTTTTTTTATATGACTTCTCCTTGAATATGTGACGATTTCGGCCTTCTCAGCCTAAAATAGTATCAGTTTCTTCAACCATTTTTCATATAACATAGTTTCTGCATCTTTCTTGGTTATTTTTCTCTGATTTATCTTCAAATATGTTTTGATCACATAGCCAGCAGGACCATTAGCTGCCTTGATTTAAACACTATGTATCAATAAATGCAGCCAAAATTTGGTTAACTCTCTTCACTGTTTTTTCGATAGAGCCTGTGGGCAACTAAAACCCCCAGGTCATTCCCATGGGTGTGGTAGGTCAGATCGGCCCAATCCTTGGATATGCAATTGATTTTTAGAATTAAAATGCAGGTGTTAAGCTCTGTGATACAATGTGGATTTAAGCTCATAGCTGTGGTCTGTCAAAATTACACAGGATCATTTCGTTCCGACTCTGGTGCCAGACAAACCTGGATTCAAAATTTTGTTCCTCCCCTCCTGAGCTGTGTCATCTTAAGCAAACGATTCATCTCAAATAATCAATTTCCTCATCTCTAAAAATGGAGATAACATTCCTACCTGCCTCCCAGGGTGGTACGATTTAAGTGTGATAATTCTGTGGGAAAAGTATATTTAACATAATTCACAGAGCACAGCAAGGGTCCTTCATATTAGCTATTCCTCCTTGTCCATGTCATGTGAAAGTCTGATAAGTATCCCCTGTAACACAAAAATACTCTCAGGGAAGAGTAAAGAGAGACCTCCATGGCTCACCACCATAGCGTCCTTTCAGGCTGATATACACACTAATCAGCAGTCTTTAGGTACAATTCTTACACCAGCCATGGCTGTTCCCACTGGCTGCGAGCCAATTCACGTCTTAGCCACAAGGAGATTATGATGGATCTTGTCAAGCGCTGTGCTGAAAGCAAGTATGGTTTTGACGCCACTGCTTTCTACTAGTCCAACATCCCCATCAAAAAAGGAATAAATGAAGACGTGTTTTGTTTTCTGAGATTTCGGGTTGGCTCTGAGCGATCTCTGCTTTTCTAAAGACTTACAAAGAGTCCACTTAATAATCTGTTCAGTTGATGGGTTAAAGTGGTCAAATTGTGGGTTATTTCCCCCTTCGTTTCTATCATTATAATAATGGTTGTGGAGTAAATAGCTTTTTAAAATTCTGTTCTAGAATATTCTGCCAGGGATAATTGTCAAGCTGACTGGCTTATAGTTTTTATAATGTGCCCCTTTCCCCCTTTTTTGAGAATCGGGACAACTTTGTTTTTCTCTTGTCTGTTAACAGTTCCGCTATTCTCCATGCTTTTTCAAACATTATTGACAAGGGTTCTGGGAGTTCTTTGAGCAACCTGGGATGTGATTTGTCTAAGTCTGGAGATTTGAATTTATTAAGGGGGCAGGGGCGGGGAAAAAAACACCACACTAGTTTCTAGCTCTGGCCTTTCCCTTTATCCGCTGAGTGCACGCGGGCAGGTTTTGATTTTATTTCAGCTGTAATTTCCCCATCTGGGAAATAGGCATTTGGACCAGATGAAGTTGAAGGCCCCTTCAAGGTCTGATGGCCTCTGTTCTATGTCTCAAGCCAGCTAACATTTTCTAACTAACTTTTCTCATTTATCTTGGCTTTCAGTGTCCTCTCAGTAAAATTGTTCTACCTGTTTTTTTTAATTGAAGTATAGTTGATTTACAATGTTGTGTTAGTTTCAGGTGTACAGCACAGTGATTCAGAGATATATATACATGTGTATATATATGTATATACACATATATATTTTCAGATCTTTTTCCCTTATACATTACTACAAAATAATGAGTATAGTTCCCTGGGCTATAAGTAGGTCCTCCTTTTTTTGTTTTGAGGATATATTTTGGTTTAGAATCCGAACACCTCAGTGTGCCACTCAGAGCCGACATACCTGGCCTGACATTCCATCCCACCCACGTTCCCCGGGTACCAGCCTTCTCTCCATTCTGGTGGGCAGGTCCACTTTTCTGTGTGTGCGGGCTCCTCCCCGTCCTTTTGCTAAGGTCACTTCCCCAAGGTAGACTATGATTCCCAGCCACGTCACTCAGTCAGTTTCTACTCCCCCTTTAAGACCCAGTTCCCATTACCAATTCCCTTGGGAAGTGTTTCTGCACCACTCCCAGCCCCAGGCTCTCCTTCCTATAAATTTCTGATGCACTCAGTGCAAATCATCTGGCCCTTCCTCCTGACCATCCTTGTGGCATCTGGGTGTGGGTGTGTTGTTGAATTCTATAGTTGTTGATTTACCCTTGTTGAGCAATGCCCTGGGGTGCTCAATAAACCCTCCTGGATGTTGAATGAATTCCAGGCCATTATCATCGCCAACAAACAGAAGAAAGAATGCTCAACATCACTAATCATTAGAGAAATGCAAATCAAAACTACAATGAGGTATCACCTGACACCGTCAGAATGGCCATCATCAAAAAATCTACAAACAATAAATGCTGGAGAGGGTGTGGAGAAAAGGGAACCCTCTTGCACTGTTGGTAGGAATGTAAATTGATACAGCCACTATGGAGAACAGTATGGAGGTTCCTTAAAAAACTAAAACTAAAGCTACCATACGACCCAGCAATCCCACTACTGGGCATATACCCTGAGAAAACTATAATTCAAAAAGAGTCATGTACCACAATGTTCATTGCAGCTCTATTTACAACAATAGCCAGGACATGGAAACAACCTAAGTGTCCATCAACAGATGAATGGATGAAGAAGATGTGGCACATATATACAATGGAATATTACTCAGCCATAAAAAGAAACGAAATGGAGTTATTTGTAGTGAGGTGGATGGACCTAGAGTCTGTCATACAGAGTGAAGTAAGTCAGAAAGAAAAACAAATACCGTATGCTAACACATATATATGGAATCCAAAAAAAAAAGTGTTATGAAGAACCTAGGGGCAGGACAGGAATAAAGACGCAGACATAGAGAATGGACCTGAGGACACGGGGAGGGGGAAGGGTAAGCTGGGATGAAGTGAGAGAGTGGCATGGACTTATATATACTACCAAATGTAAAATAGATACCTAGTGGGAAGCAGCCGCATAGCACAGGGAGATCAGCTTGGTGCTGTGTGACCACCTAGAGGGGTGGAATAAGGAGGGTGGGAGGGAGACGCAAGAGGGAGGAGATAGGGGGATATACATATATGTATAGCTGAGTCACTTTGTTATAAAGCAGAAACTAACACACCATTGTAAAGCAATTATACTCCAATAAAGATGTTAAAAAATGTTTTTAAAAACCAAAAGAAAAAATCTCCATGCTGTAAAAAAAAAAAAAAAAAAAAGAACATCAAGGTAATTCCCTAACACGTGGAAGTGCCTTTTTCATCTTAGGAGTCAAGGAAAAGTGAGCTCCAGTAGTTGAACTCTTGACCTCTTGATATATTTCAAGACAAAAAAGGGACTCTAGTACACAGTTGATAATGAAGCCCAAACTGGCTCACTTTCTTCCGGAAGCCAGTGCAGATTAGGGATAGGAGAAAAGTTGCTGAATGCACAAAATTACTAATTGGTTCAGGATGGAGCCTGACTCATTGGTGCCAATGCTAGTCCGACCTTTCCTATACCTAAAGCTTTGGGTCGGAGGCCAGGGTTATACTTACCTAATAAGTAGTATAGTTACATTTCTTAGTAAGGGAGAACTACTTCTGTGTGTCCTACATCAGTACCAGGTGTACATCCCAGCAGATGTGGATTGTGCAAAGACATTAGCACGTGGAAAGGCAGGACGGGCTCTCCCCTGCACCCCATTTGTGAGATACTGGTCCGTAGTAAGTTGTAAACTGTAGTGAGTAATCTTAACAGAACACTTCAGGATCACACCACTGTCATAAAAGTACTAGAGTTATGAGGAAAGACTTGTGATGAGATTGTAACAAAGGAGAAGTAAAGTCTTTCCAAAAATAAGCTACTCAGGGGCTTCCCTCGTGGCGCAGTGGTTGAGAGTCCGCCTGCCGAGGCAGGGGACGCGGGTTCGCGCCCCGGTCCGGGAAGATCTCACGTGCCGCGGAGCGGCTGGGCCCGTGAGCCGTGGCCGCTGAGCCTGCGCGTCCGGAGCCTGTGCTCCGCAACGGGAGAGGCCACGGCAGTGAGAGGCCCGAATACCAGAAAAAAAAAAAAATAATAATAATAATAAGCTACTCACATGCTCAGGAAGCATGTCAGAAACACATGCACTGGGCATTCCCCAGGGACCAGACCCCGCTGGAGATATGGCGCTAGGGATGCGGAGATACAGAAAAGATACAGAGACTTTGCTTACAAGAAGTTCACAGTCTTGGGGGAGAGGCTGCCAAACAAACTGTGATATGAGAAGAGCTGTGACAGTGATTAGTGAGGCTACAGCCCCGAACTTAGGAGGAAGTGAACATCTCTCTTCCTGTGGGGAGTGCCCTGGGCCACACTAGCAAACACCTTCTCCCCGCTCCTAAGACCTCCCCACACGGGGCACAAGAGGCTCTCTCACTTCCCTGGGGTCACTACCTCTGCCTTAGGGGGAGTCTTCCATCTCCAGTAGAAGTCAGGGACCAAGAGGCCGCATCACTTACTTGCTATAATGAAGCTGCAAACTAACAAGTCACTCCCAGCTTGTAAAGCAGTGTTTGTACAGCACTTTCATTGCCCTGGTTGGGGGTGATAAACACAAATTTCCCAGGCAAAGAGAAGTGAGACCGGTGCTTAGTAAGCTGGTAATAGATGGGAGTGTTTATAACTGTTAAACATAATGATAACACTGGAACTCCTTCCAGGAAAGCAAAAGTAAAAGTGTGTGAAGGAACAGCCCCGCCACATGTGTTGCTGGATGGATCGTCAGGCGTGGGAACATAAACTCCTGCACCCTGGCTCCCTTTCATGTAACGATCATCCAGAAATGACACCACCTAAGCCACAGCTCTTCCTGTTGCCAAACCTTGACACTAGAAGCTAAGGAAGTACTTCCCCTGGGAAATCCTACGCCTGGGAAGCCAGCCTTATCCCTCCCGTGCCTGAACCCCTGACCCCCATCCCCCCAGCTTTCCAGGTTGCAAACTCCAGGCAGCCCATTGCCTGGACCCCGGCTGCCCCACAGTCTTTCCCCTTCCCTTCCAGCTTGGTCTCTGACACTTCCCACTCCCCTGCTGGCTCTTTCAAGGGAGGAGGGTAAGATCATTCCCTCCTTCCTCCTGAGCAACTGAAGGGCAAAGGTGAGGCTTCCAGGGGCCCCGGGACAGGACCGGGCTGCTTTGTGAGCCCCTGAGCATCTGCACAGCCGGCCTCCCACCAGCAGGAGGCTCCATTCCTGCCTCTTTCCACCCCCAGAGGCTCTCCTGAGACAGGAAAGGAGGTAGTCCAGGAGGAGGTCCTCTTGGAACCAGGGCATCACTAGTGCAGGATGAGAAGGGATGGGTTGCAGGATTTCCTCCCACGGGGAAGCCCCTCATCACCACGGTGGTGAACAAATGCTCATTAAACCCCATCAGGGGATCCCAATGATGTAGACACATGCGTTCAGGGGAGCAGATGGGGCATGGAGCCCTGGCTCTGCCCTTTACCAGCTCTTGGTCTTGGGCCAGTGAATGTCTCTGAGCCTCCTTTTCCGCATTTATAAAATAGGGACAGTAAGTACGTACCTCATCAGTTTGTTCTGAAGATTAAATCTGATCATGCACATCAAGCACGGGGCCCAGGATTGGCATATTTCACGTACCATCAGCAATATCTGTTTTATTACGTGAAAATGGCTGTTCCCTTAAGTGGAGAGGTGATCTTTTTTAAACTTTACTTTCTGCACTTTAATGTATTGATGAATGAATTAATCAATGCATAAAAAAGTAAGTACATGTATCTTTAAAATATAAGTAAAACAGAAGTTCTTTCCCAGAGTAAAAATTTTCACTGGTGCGTTAGCTCTAAAAGGCTTAATAAGACCTCTTCTAAGAGCGTAATAGGAGTCCATAGCAGGAGGGGGGCTTGAAGCTGTCCTGTTCTACTGTGGCTGAAGGTTTTGGCCATGCGTGTCCATGAAGGCCTTCGTAAGGTGGTTCTAGGAGGCTGTTTTAGGACCCAAAGCACAATGTGTTATTATTTCCTAAATGATGCAGGGTCCGGCCCTGAAGTCGCCATCCGCAAGAGGAAACTGTCGGACTTCTCACGTTGAATAGAGCTCTGTGAGAACGCCCCCCAGAGACACACTTTTGCATCCAGACTTAGAGACAAGTGGGGAAAGTAAGTCAAAAAGACAATGAGGAAAGCAACACAAGACCGATAGCTACACCTTCTGCTTCACGCTGTCTCGTGCGAGCCGTGGAGGCTTCCGCCCAGACAGATCTGGGGGATGTTAGGGCACCACGCTTCTCTTTTTCCCGTGTCCTTGTTGTGCACCATCTTGCGAGGAGGCTCTGGGACAAGTGAAGGGTCTGGACACGTCCTGCAGCTGCCGGATCTGCTGGGAGGAAGCCCAGACAGAAACACACCGGGCCGCGTGTGGGCGTTGTGACCGCCATCTCCACCATCCCGCCCTCTCCAAGGGTCCCTTTCCTGATGTCATCCTCCAACTCCCTTAAAATGTCTTGCTTGATCCTTGGAAGCACCATATGGCTTTTCCTCTGTTTGTTCATTTGGTAGGGACATGACTTCAACCAGTGGAACCTCCTAGCCACGTGCTGGCTCCACTTCGTCCTTTAATCACATCTTAAGCCCCCGCGGCTGGCATCTGCCCACCTTCCTCTACTGCAGCTGTTCCCTCGAAAGCCGGGAAACTTCTTCTCAATCTGGAGACTTTCTAAGCCACCATCCCCCTCTGTGTGGCCTCCGGAGGCTGGTGGCCCAGCTGGCAGCTCCTTCCTTCCTTCAAGCGATGCTCTCCACTCCTTTGCAGGTTCTGTTGTCTCCATTTCTTCAGGCAAGAAAGTAGGTCTGAACCGACAGACAAAGCGAGGATCTTTGCTTCCTCTTCCACCCCAGTACATGCGTACACACACACAGACACACAGACACACACACACCTCCCTGAGTGGGGGTTCCTGCAAGGCTCCCCCTTGGCCCAGGCTCCTCTCTCTGCTCCCCTCTTTCTTAGAGGGCTCCCCCCGTCCCAGATTTTCAGGCTCTGATGGAAGCTTCCACAGTCTTCATTTCTTTGTGACTCCCAGCTCTCCTGTGTCTCATGGTTTAAAGGTCTGTCCTCTAGATTCAGTTACTGGAACTAAAGACGTCTCCCCCTACCGACCTCTCTGTGGGCCTTTGGTCCCGGCTCCTGAGTTGTCCCCTCCCTGCAGGCCCCGTGTTCAGCCTGGCTATAGAAGCTCCGGTCACCCCATGTACCAGCCTATCTGTCTCTGCCTTTATACCATCCCCAGGGATGGGCTGGCCTGCTCCCCCACGTGTGTGCGGGATCCCAGCCCTCAAATTCACTCACTGGCCCAGCAGTTCTCCCCTCCCCCCACCCCAGGCTCCACTGGATCTGCCTCACGAGCGTTCAGACCTGCTCCCGCCTTAGAAACACACACACACAGCAAACCCCCTCTAACCCCGCTGTCTCCTCCACCATGTCCCGCTTGCTTCTCTCCTCCTCTTCGCGGTAAAACTCCTTGAAATGGTTTTCATACTCACACTCTCCAGTCTTCCCTCTGCCATTCTCTCTGTTGAGCTCATTCTATCTAGGATTTCATGGCCCCACTCACCGTCCAGGTCCCTCCCACACACCCCACCACTGCTAAAGCTGTCCTTACCCAGATCACAGCGCCCTGTCCACCACACAGCCTAGGGCCACTCCCAGTCCTCATCACACTGGGCCCCGGGGGGGCGTTTGACAGAGCTGAGCACCCCATTTTTCCTTAATATACTTTCCTCTTTGGATCGTCAGTCTTGCTTCCTGGACACCCCTTTAGTGTCTCCTTTGCTGACTCTACCAACTTTCCTGCTTCTCAATATCCGAACGCCCAAGGCCCAGTCCTTGGTCCTCTCCCCTTCCTAAGTACTCCCTCCTCCTTGGTGAGCGCACCCAGTCTATGGTCTTAGATTTAACCAATATGCTTGTGATACCCTCATTTAAAATCACATATGCAAATTCCCTATTCACGGTCTCTATTTCACTGTTTAATGGGCAACTGAACATGCTGCAAACTAACTCCTGGCCCTGCTTACCAAAGCCTGCTCCTCCCACCACACTCCCTAACTCAGTTAATGGCCTCCTTCCGGTTGCTCCGGGGGGAATCTTACAGTTTCTTTCTTTCTTTCCCTTCCTTCCTTCCTTCCTTCCTTCCTTCCTTCCTTCCTTCCTTCCTTCCTTCCTTCCTTTCTTTCCTTCTTTCTTTCCTTCTTTCTTTCCTTTCTTTCTTTCTTTCTTTCTTCCTTCCTTCCTTCTTCCTTCCT
>RJWK010054615.1:0-14982 GCA_004363435.1 Platanista minor
TCTTTTTCTCTTCTTCTTCTGGAACCCCTATAATTCGAATGTTGGTGCGTTTAATGTTGTCCCAGAGGTCTCTGAGACTGTCCTCTGTTCTTTTCATTCTTTTTTCCTTATTCTGCTCTGCATTAGTTATTTCCACTATTTTATCTTCCAGGTCACTTATCTGTTCTTCTGCCTCACTTATTCTGCTATTGATCTCACCTAGAGTAGTTTTAATTTCATTTATTGTGTTGTTCATTGTTGCTTGTTTCACCTTTAGTTCTTCTAGGTCCTTGTTAATTCTATTTCCAAGGTTTTGGATCATATTTACTATCATTATTCTGAATTTTTTTTCAGATAGACTGCCTATTTCCTCTTCATTTGTTAGGTCTGGTGGGTTTTTATCTTGCTCCTTCATCTGCTGTGTGTTTTTCTGTCTTCTTATTTTGCTTATCTTACTGTGTTTGGGGTTTCCTTTTTGCAGGCTTCAGGTTTGTAGTTCCCCTTGTTTTTGGTGTCTGTCCCCAGTGGCTAAAGTTGGTTCAGTGGGGTGTGTAGGCTTCCTGGTGGAAGGGACTAGTGCCTGTGTTCTGATGGATGAGGCTGGATCTTGTCTTTCTGGTGGGCAGGTCCACGTCAGGTGGTGTGTCTTGGTGTGTGGCTTTATTATGATTTTAGGCGGCCTCTCTGCTAATGGGTGGGGTTGTGTTCCTGTCTTGCTAGTTGTTTTGCATAGGGTGTCCAGCACTGTCACTTGCTGATCTTTGAGTGAAGCTGGGTGCTGGTGTTGAGATGGAGATCTCTGGGAGATTTTTGCCGTTTGATATTATGTTGGGTTGGGAGGTCTCTTGTAGACCAGTGTCCTAACTTTGGCTCTCCCACCTCAGAGGCACAGCACTGACTCCTGGCTGCAGCGCCAAGAGCCTTTCATCCACATGGCTCAGAATAAAATGGAGAAAAAGTAGAAAGAAAGAAAGGAAGAAAGAAAGAAAGAGAAAGAGAAAGAGAGGGGGAGAGAGGGAGGGAGGAAGGAAGGAAGGATAAAATAGAATAATGTTAAATAAAATAAGGTTATTTAAATAAAAAATTATTAAGATAGAAAAATTTTTTTTAAATTTAAAAAAACCCCAAAAAACCCCAGACACATAGAACCCTAGGACATATGATGAAAGCAAAGCTATACAGACAAAATCTCACACAGAAGAATACACATACACACTCATAAAAAGAGGAAAACAGGGGAAAAATAAATCTTGCTCCCAAAGTCCACCTCCTCAATTTGGGATGATTCGTTGTCTATTCATGTATTCCACAGATCCAGGATACATCAAGTTGACTGTGGGGATTTAATCCGCTGCTCCTGAGGCTGCTGGGAGCGATTTCCCTTTCTCTTCTTTGTTCGCACAGCTCCCTGGGCTCAGCTTTGTATTTGGCCCCGCCTCTGCGTGTAGGTCGCCGGAGGGCGTCCGTTCTTTGCTCAGACAGGACGGAGTTAAAGGAGCCGCTGACTCGGGGGCTCTGGCTCACTCAGGTCGGGGGGAGGGAAGGGCACGGAGTGCGGGGCGAGCCTGTGGCAGCAGAGCTTGGCAGGACGCTGCACCAGCCTGAGGCGCGCTGTGCATTCTCCCGGGGAAGCCGTCCCCGGATCACGGGACCCTGGCTTTGTTGGGCTGCACAGGTTCCGGGAGGGGAGGTGTGGAGAGTGACCTGTGCTCGCACACAGACTTCCTGGTGGCGGCAGCAGCAGCCTATTGTCTCAGGTCCGTTTCTGGGGTCCGAGCTGGTAGCCATGGCTCACGCCCGTCTCTGGAGCTCCGTTAAGCAGTGCTCCCAATCCCTTCTCCTCGTGCACCAGGAAACAAAGAGGGAAGAAAAAGTCTCTTGCCTCCTCGGCAGGTCCAGACTTTTTCCCGGACTCCCTCCCTGCTATCCGTGGTGCACTAATCCCCTTGCAGGCTGTGTTCACGCCGCCAACCCCAGTCCTCTCCCTGTGCTCTGACCAAAGCCCAAGCCTCAGCTCCCAGCCCCGCCCGCCCCGGCGGGGGAGCAGACAAGCCTCTTGCTCTGGTGAATGCCGGTCGGCGCCGATCCTCTGTACGGGAATCTCTCCGCTTTGCTCTCCGCGCCCCTGTTGCTGTGCTCTCCTCCGTGACTCCGAAGCTTTCCCCCACTTTTTCTTTTTACTGCATTTTAAAATAGGTTCAAGTTATTAGACATAAACTTTAAAGGCTGATTACTTTCTTCTAATAACTGGTTTGAGTTTTAAACCCAAAGTCTATTTATTGGTCTACATTACTTTATAACATACAACCTTCTATCTGGTTGGAGCTATTGAAATTGACATAGACTTCCAGAAGAAAATGTCTGGTTTCTGTTTTTTTTGTTTTGTTTTTTTAAGACAGAAAATAGTACCTTTCATTATATTATAAAGAGATAATTTTTAAATGCATGGAAGTATTTAATAAACATAATTACAACTTGTGAGTCTTTAGGTTGCTCATTCATCTCTCTGCTACCCACAAGAATGGGGTAAGCACATCATTCCCCATGGGTATAATTTCACTCCTCCACTGCATTCTTCCTCTTCCCCTACAGTCATCCATGAGGTAGAGCCCCTTTTATTGCTAATCCTTCAGTGTAAAAAATCTATTTTCATCTGATTTTTCTACATCATTCACTGCTTTAAAAAAATACTTTTCCTCAAACAGGAGAAAGAAGGTCTCTGGCTTCACGATATCTTGCATATTTTTTTAATAGTAGCTCTAATTTGTAGAGCTAAGAGGTACTCTTACTATTCTGGAATGAATATTCATTTTAGAATAGTAATTATTCATTACAACGCAGCAAAGAAAATATGTTTTCATGTTAAAGGAGTTTATATCTAGCCTCATAAATAAGACACTTCATGCACCTAACCTAACAGTATGTTGTTATCTAAATACCTCATTATAAGAAAGTTACCAGTTGTCAGGGAAATAATGTCTGAGGCCCTTGAAAGCAAGACTATTTGGCATACAACTGTAAATGAGTGTGCTCTGTCTTGGGGTATCAAAAATCAGCCTTGGTTTTAGCTAGTGTGGTAGGAGTAGTAGTCAGGGAGAAGCTCCCACATGGGTCACTTCTTCAAAAAGTTTATTCATTGAGAATGTCAGAGTAAATGCATAAAACCGCACAGGATGCTCCCAGTACAAAAGCCCCTCCACGTTCCCTGTTTCTTGTTTGTAAGGAAAAAAGGCTTTAGTCTCCTATGCTTTCCTTCAGTTCCAAAGAGCAGGTTCAAGCAGTTATTAGGACAATAGAGTCAGAGGACTCCTAGTTCCTCCTGAAGGGATATAGGTAATAATCTGATGCATATCTTTGAGTTGTTCTGCAGAAATTAAGACCCCCATCTGGTGGAGGATGGTGACTACATGCTGACCACAAGCAAGCAAGTGAGACCTCACTGTGCATTGGGCACAGGAACTTGGGTTTGATCACATACACAGATAAAAATGCCATCACATTCATGAAAAAATAAACAAATACTATTAAAAAAATTAGCTGTAGAGGAGAATTCACTCTAAGGTAGATCAATTCTGGAATCCACATAAAGAAGAATATATTAGTGATAGTTACTTTGCTCATGGGTTGCTCAAGTAAGTCTTTATAAGTCAGTTTTGTCAATAAGACAGGACTAAGGCCAGAATTTTTAAACAGCCTTCTAATGATGTGCCTGTATCTAATGTAAGGTAGTCGGGGAGAGCTGACCCGGCAGCTGTAGTCAGTACTTCCTGGTCACTGGCAATAAACACATAGGTCTTTTGTCTTCCTAAGCTTCAGATAAGGCTGCTTTTGACCCTGAGATTGTTTTTTTCCATCTCCCCATCCTTACTTTATTAATTGCTTGACTTGTACTTGTATACCCTAATCTTGATCAATTTAGTCAACTTTATCAGTCCTCTATTTCCTATTTACAAACTGGAAATCTGGCTGCTCACACTCAACAACATATTTATTAGTCATAACTTTCAGCTTTCCCTTCAAAATGTCTCTAGAATATAATTATTTCACAGTACCTCCATTTGTTACCTCTTTCCTCTAAAGCCACCCTCACTGAATTCCTCATTTGTTACAAATAGTCTCTGAAATGGTCACTCTGTTTCCATCTTGCCCTATATGACAAGCTGAAAGATCCTTACCTTCCTGACCGCATTTTCTATTAACCTCATTTTTCTACTCCCTTCAAAGTGGCCTCTTTAGTAGTCCTCCAACTTGCCAGCAGACTTCTGCATTAGGGTCATTGCAATTGCTGTTTCCGCTACTTGGAAGGTCTTTCCTCAGAAAAAATGTAATGATTATTTGTTTAATATTTCTTAGATATTATCAGGGACTTTTTCTCTGACCTTCCTGTATAAAAATATACCCTATCTATCTCTATCTCCCTTCCCTGCATCATCTTTTATCATAATGCATCTCATCTTTGAACAGAGCATATATTTATTGTTTATCTCTTCTTCTAGAATGCAGTCTTCATGAGGGCAAGTTATCTTTTTAAAACATTTGTACTACTTAATCTCCCAGTACCTGGCACTGAATGGTCCCATAATAAATGTGTGAATGAAGAAAGTAGAATGAATAAATGAATTTATAATCTTTCTACCTCTTACTGTATTGGAAGTAATTTATCTAGGCCCCTCACATACTTAAACATTAAAATAAAATTTTAATCTTACTCTCAGTACAGTTGTCCAGCAAGGAAAATAAATATATAAGACAATTTGTATAAAGTCACCAAATGACCAATAAGCAAGAGGAGTATTTCTGGGATGATACATTTATTTACTCATATCCCATTTCATCCCACTCATTGAAGCTACTTAGAAAAGATAAGAGAATGAAATTAGTAGTGAAGTAAGTCAGACAAATGAAAAACAAGATCAGCAAAGGATGAAATAAATACATATAACTGCAGGCGGAGGTTGCTCATCTAGCTTTAATTGTCCTCAGTTTAAAAGTAAATATGCAACACAGATCAGCTCAAGATTTAGTGTCCATGAAGACAAACTTATGCAAGAAGTAAATTATTCTTGATGATGAGACATGAGTGATACATCCTGTATTGATCAATTTCCTTGGAAATGTCCCTTTGCTATATCTGCTAACAAGAAGACTTGAATAAAGGGAGGAGATGCCAGGAGAGCTCTCTGGTAAAATAACTGAAAATACCAGGCATGTGATTTGCTAGCATTCCATACTTTTCCTTGCCTTTTACATTGTAACTTTTTGCATAGTTTCCTGTTTTCCCAGCCAACTAGTATGAAAGATAATGGCTATTAAGCTACTAACTATTTTATCCTCATTGCCTGGTACATTATGACATTAATAAACATTTAAGAACAAAGGAATGAATGAATGAAGGTTAAAGAAGAAGATAAAGACATTTCAAGGTCTGTGATGAGACATGGTGCTTATTGGAACTGGAGTGAGTGACCCAGGTCAGTCAGCTCCATATTTGGGTTATTGGTGGGTATATATAGAAGTTGAAAAGACAATAGGAATATTGAATAAGCCTCAAATGATCAAATGGCTTTCTACTCTATAATGAAAATCTGGCCAGCTCAAAAGGAGTTCTGGTCCTAAAAGTCAGTACATTGATGTGACAGATCTTAAGGTAGGAGTTAAACTTAATAAGCATTGTCCTTAAATTCCAGAACTCTTGAGCATACTAATGTGTTCCAGCTGCTGGGTATTACCTGCTCCTAGAAATACTGATCATGGGCTTAGGATGGACGTCTGAACTCTGGCTCTTGCTCTCTGCTTAGCTTGAATTTTGCTCATCTTCATTTATTATTTATTTATTTAGAAACTACTTTTTTAGCAAGCTTTTTCTAGATATTTGAGATAAAGTGAAAGAGCCACACTCTGCTCTCACATAGCTCAAGTTCATAGGGTAATGGACAAATAAAGCTGAAAATTTAAAACTTTCCTGTAGCTTATGGGATAATTTCTTGGGAAACCCAGTGGACTTTTAGCCAATTGCTACTCTAACAAGGTTGACTATTCAGTTTCTACTTCAAGGTGCCAACTCAAACCAGAGCCTTACTTGCCTCAGGGTCAGTCTATATGTCAGGCTCCCCAGTACTGACCCTGAGATCTAGCCTTCCAGTCAAGTATATTACCAGTCCAAGGATCATTTCAGACACTCCAACCACTATCCTACCTGATATCATTCCCTAAAACCTGGCTTACTTTCTTTTATTGCTGCAGTAGACAGTATGTTTTACTGCAGTTGAAAGACAAGGTGAGTTCAGCAAAACTAAGTTCTGATACTCATCTGAAATAAGACCTTGCAAAATTATTTAACGTCTCTGATCTACAGTCTGTAATAATATGTCTTCCTCTAAAGGTTTCTGTGAAGGTCAAAGAAGATGCGATTGCGATTTTATTCTATCGCAATGCCTGGCATACGAGCAGGCATTGTTCATAATTCCCATGAACATACGTAAGGTGAGTAAACAATGTCTGAAAGAAGAAAGTAGACTATCAGGAAAACTGTAAAAGAGTTCACTGAATTTATAAATTGGGGTGATTCCAATGGAGAACACCCTTAAGTAAGTATTGAAAGCTATAATTTATTAGTAATGTTTGGGACAGAGTGACCTAACCCTTGGGAAATGTAGATGACGATATAGTTTCAAAATCACTCTTGCATATTATCTTGTATTCATTTCACACTTCAAAATATAGTGATTTAAATGCTGTATAGAAATAAATTTATAATAGCTAAGAACCACCACGATTATTCATTGTTTTGAGTTCAAATCTATCAAGATGCTTATTAACCTATCTCTGTACAGCTCCCATAAAAAATATTTAGGACTTAAATATAAAATTATTAAAAAGTGCTTTTCCAGAAAGGAGAAAAAGATGATTTATCTCATTTTTCTTTGAATTATGCCAGTTTATGTGTGTATTTCTGAATAGCACTGAAGTTTGGGGTGCCATTGTACTGTTTAACTGTTGATTTGCATTTGAAATCCTCCAACTAGTGCAATCTAAAATGGCAATTTAATTATATTTTTACTCGTCAGTCTCCCTCACTAGCTCACACTTGACGTTCCTGAGGCTATGAGACTTTATTAAGGTTATAAAATGGTTCAACCTTCATAAAAGGCATAGTAACTTCCCATGAGGTTCAAAGCATTAATGATGAGATGAAATGCAAAATCATTATCTGAGAGCAGCATCTCTCTTACCACAGAAGCTATTCAAATCATCCAATTGAAAGGCAAACCTATACAAAAGCTAATAAAGAATTATCCCTGGGCTTCCCTGGTGGTTGAGTCCGCCTGCTGATGCGGGGGACATGGGTTCGTGCCCCGTCCGGGAAGATCCCACATGACGTGGAGAGGCTGGGCCTGTAAGCCATGGCCGCTGAGGCTGCGCGTCCAGAGCCTGTGCTCCGCAACGGGAGAAGCCACAACAGTGAGAGGCCCACGTACCTCAAAAAAAAAAAAAAAAAATTATCCCTGGAGGTTGAAATATTGGACAAATTGCTTTTCGGATATTAACTGGGTGACAGCCAAATGATGCTGGTGGCTCACTATATTCCACCTCTGTAAGCTGGATAATTGATGATCTTTGGGTTCAGAGGTCAAAAGTTGTTAGTGAGTTTGCAATGAGAAACTTCACTGTGGAAATGGACCAGTGGTAAGTATTTATTACTTGCCATTGTCTTGGTACCAAAGGCTTTAAAAGGGAAACCATGCTTCATTCAGTGTTAGTGTCACATTTGCATTCAACTGTTCATGAAAACTTGTGTGTCAGTGGAAAATTGAATGCTGACAACTTGAGAAAATGTCACTTACCAGTGACATTTATACACTTACCAGTGACCAGTTTATAAAGACAGGGTCTTACCTTCTTCCCTTCTAAAGCAAAGCAGTGTGCAGCAATGTATGTAATACCCATAGGTGATGGCAGTGACAAATAAGTGCCTCTTGCAAAACCAATCTGTTTATTTCATCTTAAATTTAAAGCTTGTATTAAAAAGAGGCTCGGGATTAGAGAGAAGATGGCGGAAGAGTAAAACGCGGAGATTACCTTCCTCCCCACAGACACACCAGAAATACATCTACATGTGGAACAACTCCTGCAGAAAACCTACTGAACGCTGGCAGAAGACCTCAGACCTCCCAAAAGGCAAGAGACTCCTCACATACCTGGGTAGGGCAAACGAAAAAAAGAAAAAACAGAGACAGAAGGATAGGGATGGGACCAGCACCAGTGGGAGGGAGCCGTGAAGCAGGAAAGGTTTCCACACACTAGGAAGCCCCTTCGTGGGTGGAGACTGAGGGTGGCGGAGGGGGGATGCTTCGGAGCCGCGTAGGGGAGCACAGCCATAGGGGCGCGGAGGGCAAAGCGGAGAGATCTCTGCACAGAGGATCAGTGCCGACCGGCACTCACCAGCCCGAGAGGTTTGTCTGCTCACCCGCTGGGGTGGGCGGGGCTGGGAGTTGAGGCTGGGCTTCAGTCGGAGCACAGGGAGAGGACAGGTGTTGGCGGCGTGAACACAGCCTGCAGGGGCTTAGTGCACCACGGCTAGCCGGCAGGGAGTCCGGGAAAAAGTCTGGACCTGCCGAGGAGGCAAGAGACTTTTTCTTCCCTCTTTGTTTCCTGGTGTGCGAGAAGAGGGGATTAAGAGCGCTGCTTAAAGGAACTCCAGGGACGAGCGCGAGCCGCGGCTAACAGGGCGGACCACAGAGACGGGCCTGAGACACTAAGGCTGCTGCTGCCGCCACCAAGAAGCCTGTGTGAGAGCACAGGTCACTCTCCACACCTCCCCTCCCGGAGCCTGTGCAGCCCGCCAACGCCAGGGTCCCGGGATCCAGGGACAACTTCCCTGGGAGAATGCACAGCGCGCCTCACGCTGGTGCAATGTCCCGCTGGCCTCTGCCGCCGCAGGATCACCCTGCATGCTCACCCCGCACTCCGTGCGCCTCCCTCCCCCCGGCCTGAGTGAGCCAGAGCCCCCGAGTCAGCTGAGCCTTTAACCCAGTCCTGTCTGAGCGAAGCACAGATGCCCTCCCGCGACCTACATGCAGAGGCGGGGCCAAATCCAAAGCTGAGGCCTGGGAGCTGTGCAAACAAAGAAGAGAAAAGGAAATCTCTCCCAGCAGCCTCAGGAGAAGCGGATTAAATCCCCACAATCAACTTGATGTACTCTGCATCTGTGGAATACATGAATAGACAACAAATCATCCCAAACTGAGGAGGTGGAATTTGAGAGCAAGATTTTTTTTTCCCCTTTTCCTCTTTTTATTAGTGTGTATGTGTATTCTTCAGTGTGAGATTTTGTCTGTATAGCTTTGCTTTCATCATTTGCCCAAGGGTTCTGTCTGTTTTTTTCATTTTTTAACTTTAAAAAAAAATTTTATCTTAATTTTTTATTTTAATAACCTTATTTTATTTTATCTAACATTATTCTATTTTATCCTTCCTTTCTTCCTTCCTTCCTTCCTCCCTCCCTCCTTCCCTCCCTCTCTCTCTCTCTCTCTTTTTCTTTCTTTATTCCTTTCTTTCTTTCTACTTTTTCTCCCTTTTATTCTGAGCTGTGTGGATGAAAGGCTCTTGGTGCTGCAGCCAGGAGTTAGTGCTGTGCCTCTGAGGTGGGAGAGCCAACGTCAGGACACTGGTCTACTAGAGACCTCCCAACCTCACATAATATAAAACAGTGAAAATCTCCCGGAGATCTCCATCTCAACACCAGCACCCAGCTTCACTCAAAGACCAGCAAGCGACAGTGCTGGACACCCTATGCCAAACAACTAACAAGATAGGAGCACAACACAACCCATTAGCAGAGAGGCTGCCTAAAATCATAAGAATTCCACAGACACCCCCAAAACACACGACCAGACATGGACCTGCCCACCAGAAAGACAAGATAGAGCCTCATCCTTCAGAACACAGGCACTAGTCCCTTCAACCAGGAAGCCTACACAACCCACTGAATCAACTTTAGCCACTGGAGACAGACACCAAAACCAACGGGAACTACTAACCTGCAGCCTGCAAAAAGGAAACCCCAAACACAGTAAAACAGGCAAAATGAGAAGACAGAAAAACACGCAGCAGATGAAGGAGCAAGATAAAAACCCACCAGACCTAACAAATGAAGAAGGAATAGGTAGTCTATCTGAGAAAGGATTCAGAATAATGATAGTAAACATGATCCAAAACCTTGGAAATAGAATTAACAAGGACCTAGAAGAACTAAAGAAGAAACAAGGAACAATGAACAACACAATAAATGAAATTAAAAATATTCTATATGGGATCAATAGCAGAATAAGTGAGGCAGAAGAACGGATAAGTGACCTGGAAGATAAAATAGTGGAAATAACTGCTGCAGAGCAGAATAAGGAAAAAAGAATGAAAAGAACTGAGGACAGTCTCAGAGACCTCTGGGACAACATAAAACGCACCAACATTCAAACTATAGGGGTTCCAGAAGAAGAAGAGAAAAAGAAAGGGACTGAGAAAATACTTGAAGAGATTATAGTTGAAAACTTCCCTACTATGAGAAAGCAAATAGTTAATCAAGTCTAGGAAGCACAAAAGGTCCCATACTGGATAAATCCAAGGAAAAACACGACAAGACACATACTAATCAAACTATCAAAAATTAAATACAAAGAAAACATATTAAAAGCAACAAGGGAAAAACAACAAATAACACACAAGGGAATCCACATAAGGTTAACATCTGAACTTTCAGCAGAAACTCTTCAAGCCAGAAGAGCCTGGCAGGACATATTTAAAGTGAAGAAAGAGAAACACCTGCAGCCAAGATTACTCTACCCAGCAAGGATCTCATTCAGATTTGATGGAGAAATTAAAACATTTCCAGACAAGCAAAAGCTGAGAGAGTTCAGCACCACCAAACCAGCTTTACACCAAATGCTAAAGGAACCTCTCTAGGCAAGAAACACAAGAGAAGGAAAAGACCTACAGTAACAAACTGAAAAAAAATTAAGAAACTGGGAACAGGAACATACATGTTGATAATCACCTTAAATATAAACGGATTAAATGCTCCCACCAAAAGACACAGACTGGCTGAATGGATAAAAAAAACAAGACCCATATATATGCTGTCCACAAAAGACCCACTTCAAACCTAGAGACACATATAGTCTGAAACTAAGGGGATGTAAAAAAATATTTCATACAAACGGAAACCAAAAGAAAGCTGGAGTAGCAATTCTCATATCAGACAATATAGACTTTAAAATAAAGACTATTACAAGAGACAAAGAAGGACACTACATAATGATCAAGGGGTCAAACCAAGAAAAAGATATAACAAATGTAAATATTTATGCACCCAACACAGGAGCACCTCAACACATAATGCAAATACTAACAGCCATAAAAGGGGAAATCGACAGTAACACATTCATAGTAGGGAACTTTAACACCCCACTTTCACCAATGGACAGATCATCCAGAATGAAACTAAGTAAGGAAACACAAGCTTTAAATGCTACATTACACAAGATGGACTTAATTGATATTTATAGGACATTCCATCCAAAAAGAACAGAATAGACATTTTTCTCAAGTGCTCATGGAACATTCTCCAGGATAGATCATATCTTGGGGCACAAATCAAGCCTTGGTAAATTTAAGAAAATTGAAATCATATCAAGTATCTTTTCTGACCACAACGCTATGAGACAAGATATCAATTACAGGAAAAGATCTGTAAAAAATAAAAACACATGGAGGCTAAACAATACACTACTTAATAACGAAGTGATCACTGAAGAAATCAAAGTGGAAATCAAAAAATACTTAGAAACAAATGACAATGCAGACACGACCACCCAAAACCTATGGGATGCAGCAAAAGCAATTCAAAAAGGGAAGTTTATAGCAATAAAATCCTACCTTAAGAAACAGGAAACATCTTGAATAAACAACCTCACCTTGCATCTAAAGCAATTAGAGAAAGAAGAACAAACAAACAAAAAAACCCAAAGTCAGCAGAAGGAAAGAAATCTTAAAGATCAGATCAGACATAAATGGAAAAGAAATGAAGGAAATGATAGCAGAGATCAATAAAACTAAAAGCTGGTTCTTTGAGAAGGTAAACAAAACTGATAAAACATTAACCATACTCATCAAGAAAAACAGGGAGAAGACTCTAATCAATAGAATTAGAAATGAAAAAAAAGAGGCAACAACTGACACTGCAGAAATGCAAAAGATCATGAGAGATTACTACAAGCAACTCTATGCCAATAAAATGGACAACCTGGAAGAAATGGACAAATTCTTAGAAATGCACAACCCGCCAAGACTGAATCAGGAAGAAATAGAAAATATGACAGACCAAACACAAGCACTGAAATTGAAACTGTGATTAAAAATCTTCCAACAAACAAAAGCTCAGGACCAGATGGCTTCACAGGCAAATTCTATCAAACATTTAGAAAAGAGTTAACAACTATATTTCTGAAACTCTTCCAGAATATATTAGCCAGAGGAACACTCCCAAATTTATTCTTTGAGGCCACCATCACCCTGATACCAAAACAAGACAAGGATGTCACAAAGAAAGAAAACTACAGGCCAATATCACTGATGAACATAGATGCAAACATCCTCAACAAAATACTAGTAAACAGAATCCAACAGCACATTAAAAGGATCATACACCATGAGCAAGTGGGGTTTATTCCAGGAATGCAAGGATTCTTCAATATATGCAAATCAATCAATGTGATACACCATATTAACAAATTGGAGGAGAAAAACCATATGGTCATCTCAATAGATGCAGAGAAAGCTTTCAACAAAATTCAACACCCGTTTATGATAAAAACATTGGAGAAAGTAGGGATAGAGGGAACTTTCCTCAATAAAACAAAGGCCATATATGACAAACCCATAGACAACATTGTCCTCAATGGTGAAAAACTGAAAGCATTTCCACTAAAAGCAGGAACAAGACAAGGTTGCCCACACTCACCACTCTTATTCAACATAGTTTTGGAAGTTTTAACCACAGCAATCAGAGAAGAAGAGGAAATAAAAGGAATCCAAATCAGAAAAGAAGAAGTAAAGCTGTCACTGTTTGCCGATGACATGAAACTATACATAGAGAATCCTAAAGATGCTACCAAAAAACTACTAGAGCTAAACAATGAATTTGGTAAAGTAACAGGATACAAAATTAATGCACAGAAATCTCTGGCATTCCTATACACTAATGATGAAAAATCTCAAAGTGAAATCAAGGAAACACTCTCATTTACCATTGCAACAAAAAGAATAAAATATCTAGGAATAAACCTACCTAAGGAGACAAAATACCTGTATGCAGAGAATTATAAGACACTGATGAAAGAAATTAAAGTTGATACTAATAGATGGAGAAATATTCCATGTTCTTCAATTGGAAGAATCAACATTGTGAAAATGACTCTATTACCCAAAGCAATCTACAGATTCAATGCAATCCCTATCAAACTACCACTGGCATTTTTCACAGAACTAGAACAAAAAATTTCACAATTTGTATGGAAACACAAAAGACCCCGAATAGCCAAAGCAATCTTGAGAATGAAAAATGGAGCTGGAGGAATCAGGCTCCCTGACTTCAGACTGTACTACAAAGCTACAGTAATCAAGACAGTATGCTATTGCCACAAAAACAAATATAGATCAATGGGACAGGATAGAAAGCCCAGAGATAAACCCACACACATATGGTCACCTTATCTTTGATAAAGGAGGCAGGAATGTACAGTGGAGAAAGGAGAGCCTCTTCAATAAGTGGTGCTGGGAAAACTGGACAGGTAGATGTAAAAGTATGAGACTAGAACACTCCCTAACACCATACACAAAAATAAGCTCAAAATGGATTAAAGACCTAAATGCAAGGCCAGAAACTATCAAACTCTTAGAGGAAAACATAGGCAGAACACTCTATGACATAAATCGCAGCAAGATTCTTTTGGACCCATCTCCTAGAGAAATGGAAATAAAAACAAAAATAAACAAATGGGACCTAATGAAACTTCAAAACTTTTGCACAGCAAAGGAAACCGTATACAAGATCAAAAGATAACCCTCAGAATGGGAGAAAATATTTGCAAATGAAGCAACTGAAAAAGGATTAATCTCTAAAATTTACAAACAGCTCATGCAGCTCAATAACAAAAAAAACAAACAACCCAATCCAAAAATGGGCAGAAGTTCTAAATAGACATTTCTCCAAAGAAGATATACAGACTGCCAACAAACACATGAAAGAATGCACAACATCATTAATCATTAGAGAAATGCAAATCAAAACTGCAATGAGATATCATCTCACACTGGTCAGAATGGCCATCATCAAAAAATCTAGAAACAATACAGGCTGGAGAGGGTGTGGATAAAAGGGCACACTCTTGCACTGCTGGTGGGAATGTGAATTGGTACAGCCACTATGGAGAACAGTACGGAGGTTCTTTAAAAACTACAAATAGAACTACCGTTTGACCCAGCAATCCCACTACTGGGCATATACCCTGAGAAAACCATAATTCAAAAAGAGTCATGTACCAAAATATTCATTGCAGTTCTATTTACACTAGCCAGGAGATGGAATCAACCTAAGTGTCCATCATCGGATAAATGAATAAAGAAGATGTGGCACATATATACAATGGAATTTTACTCAGCCATAAAAGGAAACAAAATGGAGTTATTTGTAGTGAGGTGGATGGACCTAGAGTCTGTCATACAGAGTGAAGGAAGTCAGAAAGAGAAAGACAAATACCGTAGGCTAACACATATATATGGAATCTAAGAAAAAATGAAATGTCCTGAAGAACCTAGGGGCAAGACGGGAATAAAGACACAGACCTTCTAGAGAATGGACTTGAGGATATGGGGAGGCGGAGGGGTAAGCTGTGATAAAGTGAGAGAGTGGCATGGACTTATATACACTACCAAACGTAAAATAGATAG
>RJWK010054617.1:5000-7500 GCA_004363435.1 Platanista minor
ACGAGCCGGCGGCCACGGGACGGACGGACGGACGGACGCACCGCACGCACGGGAGCGCAGAGGCGGGGTGGGGGGTTCCGGGCGACGCACGACACCGACCGCGGTCCGGAGGCGGCGTCGTCACGGAGCGGGAGGAGAGGAAGACAGAACGTGGGGGGCCGGGAGAGGAGGAGGAGGAGGAGAGATCAGAGAGAGCGAGCGGCGGGCGGCGTGGAAGGCAAGGACGTTGTGTGGGAGGGGGAAGAAAACCCGGCGGTCGCCCCCCCGACCGCCGGGCCCCTCCCCTCCCCGGCCTCCTTCCACGCCCGACCGAACGACTCCCAACCCTCTCTGGGGCTCCACCCCACACACTCCACACTCCGGCCGCCAACGCCACACAACCTCCTCCACGCAAGGCCGCGAGACGCCCCCGCCACGACGAGCGACGGACGCCGTGCGCCCCCCGTCCACCACCCACGGAGGCCCACCGCCGGCTCGTGGCGGTGGGGCGGGCACGAAGCGCGGCGCGGCGCGGCCGCAGCCCGGGGGAAAGCGCGCGGCGGCAGACGACGCCGCGGCGTCCCGCGGGTCGCCTCCGGGGCACGCATCCCCGGGGCGCGGCCGCGCACGCACGACTCGGCCTCGGCCCGAACCGTCCGCCCCGACACGGCGAGGAGAGGCGAGGCGGCGGGGGCGGGAACGGACCACGGACGCGCGGGCCAGGGCGCCGCAGAGGAGGCGGGCCGGGCGGCGAACGAACGACGCCAGAACGGACGCGGCCCCACCAACACCACCACCACGGGCCCCGCCCGCGAGGGCGCGGGACCGTCCCCGCCCAACGACACCTCGGGGGGCACGCCCAAAGACCGCTTGCGGCGCGAGGGCGCTTCCCGAAGGGGACCGACCGTGGAGGCCACGCGGCCAGGGCCTCGTCGCGAGCTCTCTCTCCCGTCTTCCCTTCCCTCTCGCGGGGCAGCGGGCGGGCCCCACACCCCCCCCCCCAACCCCCCGTGGCCTCAGCGAGAGGCACGTGTGCGGAGGTGGGGGCGGGGGTGGCGGCGGCGCCGCGTCTGCACTTAGGGGGACAGAGGGCCCCGGGGGGGGCCCTGCGAGGAAACCCCCAGCCGCGCCACCCCGGGAAGGGGCGGGCGGGCGCGCGCGCGCGCGCGCGCTCACGCACACCCCCGGGGGAGCGATTGATCGTCAAGCGACGCTCAGACAGGCGTAGCCCCGGGAGGAACCCGGGGCCGCAAGTGCGTTCGAAGTGTCGATGATCAATGTGTCCTGCAATTCACATTAATTCTCGCAGCTAGCTGCGTTCTTCATCGACGCACGAGCCGAGTGATCCACCGCTAAGAGTCGTAACGTGTATGGTTTCTTTGGGTTTCGGCGGTGGGGGGGCGTCCCCCCAGCACGCCAGTGGCGCGGCACATTCCCCCCACACACACACACACACCACCGCCATCGCACGCGCGGGCGGGCGGGCGGAGGGGGGCTGCCTCTGGCCGGCCAAGTCAGACAGAAAAAGAGCAGACCGGAGGGGCCGGAAGGTTTCACGACGGGGCGCCCGGCACCGACCCGCAGACGGGGCGGGTTCGGGCACCCCACAGGCGCCCGGGGGGTTCCCACCTGACACCCCCAACCCCCCCCGGGGACGCGGGGCGCGCACGCGCTGGGGGCACACGGCCCCGGCCCGCACCACGGCCGCCGGGTAGCCCCCGTCCCGACGGCCGCGGTGGGGAGGACCAGTGGCGCGCGGCGCGGCGCCCCGGCCCCGCGTGGGGGGCTGGGGGGGGTGAGGCGGAGCCTGGGGGAGAGAAGGGAGGGGGGCCTCCCGACTCCCCACGGGCCCGACCGCCCCGACCCCAAGGCGGACGGGCGACCCCCCCCGATGGGTCTTTAAACCTCCGCGCCGGGACGCGCTAGGTACCTGGAGAGGGGGGAGGCGGGCGAGGCGTGGAGGGGGGCTGGGTGGGGCGGTGCGGAGCGGCCCCACGCCCGGAAACGCCGCCCCGACCCGACACCGACCGCCACGTCCTCCGCACGCACGCACGCACGCGGCCGCCCGCAGCAGCACGCGGGCTTCGGCGCTACCGGCCCGTGACGCGGGGCCCCAGCCGGTCGCCAGGCCGCCGAGACCGCCGCACGGGACACCCCAGCCACCGCACGACGACGCCCCCAACCGTGTCCCCGAAACCAGGCGGAGGCCTCTCCACGCTCGCGCCCGGGCGCGGCCCTTCTCTCTCGCTCCTGAAAGCCCACCCCAACACCCCCTTCCTCCCACGGGGCCCTGAACCCCGCACCCACGTTCCCCGGACCCCTATCTCGCCACCGAGGGCGCAAGGGAGGCTTCGACGGGGAGTGGGGGGGCGAGCGGGCAAAGGGGGCACACGGTGGAGGGCGGGGAAAGAGGGAGAGCGAGAGCGAGAGCGAGATAGCCGGACGGGCGACGGAGGAGAGGCCCCGGGCTCGGTGGACAGGGCAGCGGCGCCCGGCGTGGGGGCGGAGGGCCCGGAGCGGA
>RJWK010054617.1:12500-14991 GCA_004363435.1 Platanista minor
TGCGGTATGGGTAAGCACGCGGCCCACAGGAGCGTTCGCGGCCACAGGCGGGGGCACAACCTCTACCGTCCCCGGGGCTCGCCCATCGGGTTCCGGAAGGAGGGAAGACGCCCCTCCCTCATAGGGCCCGGGGCCCACCCCCAGAGGTGGCCGCAGTCGGCCCCCCCACAGCACGCCGTGGGAGGACGACGGCGACGAGGTGCCCCCTGTCCCCCAGCGAGGGAGAGAAACAGAGGCACGCCTCCCGTTACCGTCTCGACCCCCCCAACTCCTTCCTTCCCAAGAGAGCCCATGACGGGACACGCCACCGCGGCGCGGACCCAAGGGGCACGCTGGGAAAAGGGAACGACACCACCGGTCGGCCTCGGGCACCTGAGGGACGACCCGGAGCGCTCCAGGGGCACCACAAGAGGACCGAGCAAGGCACGCCCACGCACCGGCAGGGGCGCGCGGCGCAGCGGCGGGACGGACCCTCCCCGGCGCGGGGAGGACCGCTCGCGGGGCACACGCCACAGAGGCGAAGCGAGAGCGTCTGCTGCGTCCGAGGACCACGGCCCCGCCCACGCCGTGAGGCGGGAGACCGAGAGTCAGGGCCGGAGACCACCACCCCTACCTTCCACACACACACACACACACACAACCCCCCCCGGGGCCTCGGCAGGCCGGGAGAGCGTGATAAGGGAGTCGAGGGGCCCGCGGACAGAACGAGAAGAACGGTCCCGTTCACCAAGAACGTCCGTCCCTCGCCTGGCGCGACTTAGACCCGGCCCAGGAGAGCGCGACATCACCACATCGATCAGTCAGTCCCTCCACCTAGAGGGACGGGGGCCACACAGGCCGCGGAGGGGGGGGGAGGGGCACGGCGAGGACGATCACCCAGAGGAGCCTGCTTCAGCCTCCCCGGCACCCCTTCCCCGCCCACTTTTACCTCACGTGAGAGTGGCCGACGACCCCGCGAGGAGAACGCCTGACACGTGGCACGGAGCCTGCGGGGTGGGGTCGTCTCACAGCCACCACCGGGTGCCTGCGGCGGGAGGGAGTCGGACGGGCTTTAAAGAAAGACCCACGCCCCCCTTCGCCCCGCCGCCCTCGGGTGAGCCAGAGACCGGAGGCGGCACCGCGGGTCGGGTCAGCCGGGCGCACACACGAGAGCCGGCGCGCAGGCCCAGGCGGGCGGCTCGAGTGGCAAGGGCCGGTTCGGGCGACAGACGGCGGTCCGAAGCCCAGAGCCCTGCACGCGGTCCGGAGTCCCAAAAGTCCTCAGCGACAGACAGACGCCAGAGGAGACCGTGTCAGCACCTATCTGGTGGCAAAAAAGGCCCATTTCGGGCGAAAAAAGTCACGGCGCCCGGCAGCGGGGCCCATCCACGAATCGTAGGGGGGGTCCCCGGGACCTCGGTCCGTCCAACTGTCCCCAACACGTCCCCATCCACCCCAGCCCCGGAGCTCTCTGGGTCCATCTGGTCGACCCGAGGAGCGTAGGGGTGGAGGTGGGGGGGCGGGGGCGGCAAAGTGGTGTGGGGCGGGGCGCGAGAAACCATGGGAGAGGCAGCGAGCGGGCCGGGGTCGCTGTCCCCGTTTCGCCCGCGAGGGCAGGTTACCGGTCGCTCCGAGTCTCCGGGCGAAGACTGACTCGGTTAAAGAAAAATATCCCACTCGGCCGCCTCCGACGAACGGGCCCCCCGGGCCCGGGCCCGGGCCCAGGCTGCCCTATCCGGGCCACCCAGTACGGCTCGGACCGGTCCCCACCCGGACCCCCCGACCCCCCCACCCCCCCCCCCACACACACTCACTCACTCACTCACTCACACCCCGACCGGGCCGGGACTCGCGGTGGAGGAGGGGGCGGGGGAGGGTGAGAAAAAGTCGCGTCCGCCGACCGGGACCCACGTGGGCGGGCCCGCGTGCGCCCTTCCCCGGCCAACCGCGCGAGCAGGGCCCGGCCCGTCCCCGTCCCCAGGGGGACTTGGAAACATTTTTCCCAGGGAGGCGCCTCCCAGGCGACCGGAGCCCACGAGGGACCGCACCCGGGCCCGTGCCGGTCTCTCCGGGTCACCCCTCGCGGCCCAGGCCTGTCCCCACCTCCGGAGTCCGACTCCGGAAAAACATCGGTCAGAAAGAATCCGACCACCGGGACCCACGCGCGCCCGCCAGCGAGCCCGTCGCGCCCTCCACCGGCCTAAACGCACGGGCCCGGGCCGGCCGGTCCCCACCTCCGGAGCGGGGCGCTGTGGGGACCGGGGAGGGAGTGTGGGGGCGGGGGGGAAGGTGTCGGGGAAGGAACGCCCCAAAGGGTGAGCCAGGAGACCAGTCCCGACCGCCAATCCACAGGCGCTCCGGAGGGCGCGGAAGACCCTCTCTCTCCCTTCCCACCGCGGCGGCCCGGCCCAGGTCGCGTCGGGTGGCCGGGACGGGTCGACCGGGCCCAGGCGGTCCCGCAGAGTGGCTCTCGAGAGCGCGGCGACGGTCACACCCTCACACACAGCCCTGC
>RJWK010054618.1:0-14980 GCA_004363435.1 Platanista minor
GTGGCCTCTCTCGTTGCAGAGCACAGGCTCTGGACGCGCAGGCTCAGTGGCCATGGCTCACGGGCCCAGCCGCTCCGCGTCATGTGGGATCTTCCCAGACCGGGGCACGAACCTGTGTCCCCTGCATCGGCAGGTGGACTCTCAACCGCTGCGCCACCAGGGAAGCCCTGCATTTCTCTTACTTGGATATTTTTGATTCACATTTTTACACATCTAATCCTTCTCATCACTTAGGTCATTCTTCGAAAATAAAGATTTCTCACATATCAATTTGTATCCCAGTTTCTGCTCTTATTTTTGTTCCATAGTGCTTAGCACAATCATAAATTTATTAATTTATGATATGTATTTGTTTATTGTTTATTTTGTTCACTACCTACCACCAGTTCTGTGGCATTCCAATACAATCAGAGCCCTATCAGACTATATTTTGATATTGTACATAAGAGTTAACACAGCCCTGGAACATGACAATTAATGCACAATGTTGATTTGCTATAAAACAAATGCCAGAAGCAAACGTATGTATATATACATTAAAAATTCTGGATTGACACACAAAAATTAATGAATAATTAACTGTGACACTGAGTGGAGGACCTCCATGGACAAAGCATCAGGGCTTTGGAGGAAAACATATATTTAATATATTTTCATGTTTTTGAAACATGATGATGTATAATGTATTCAGAAATTAAGAAATGAAATGAACTTTTAAAAAATTACATATTTGTGTGAGAGAGAGAGAGGAAAGGGAGAGGGAGAACAAGGGAATAAGAAGAAACAAGAGGGCTTCCCTGGTGGCGCAGTGGTTGAGAGTCCACCTGCCGATGCAGAGGACATGGGTTCGTGCCCTGGTCCAGGAAGATGCCACATGCTGCAGAGCGGCTGGGCCTGTGAGCCATGGCTGCTGAGCCTGCATGTCTAGAGCCTGTGCTCTGCAACAGGAAAGGCCGCAACAGTGAGAGGCCCACATATGGCAAAATAAATAAATAAATAAATAAGAAACAAGAAACTAAGGAAAATAAGAGTGGTGAGAAGATATCTGATGATCCTTTAGGGGACACAGAATGGTGTGGTTAGGAGGCCAGATTCTGAAGTCAGAACCAACAGTAACCATTGAAAAATTACTGGCTGGGAGACATTAAGTATGCGATACATTCTCTTTTTACTTTAGTACATTCACTGGTGAAATAGAGATAATATTTCCTTATAGTAGGCTCAAACCTATAGTAAACAGCATAAATGTTCTCATTTATTCTTTAAATATCTTCATTTTACAAAAGGATTCCTGAAATATGAAATAAATTATCATTGAATACAGTTGACCCTCCATATCCATTAGTTCTGCATCATGGATTCAACCACCATGGGTCAAAAATATTTGGAAAAAAACCCCAAAAATTCCAAGAAAACAAAACTTGAGTTTACCTTGCACTGCCAACTATTTACATAGTATTTACACTGTATTAGGTATTACAAGTAATCTAGAGATGACTTAAAGTATATGGGATCATGCTCATAGGTTATATGCAAATACTATACAATTTTAAGGGACTTGAGCATCCTCGGATTTTGGTATCCCTTGGTAGGTCCTGGAACCAAACGCCCTTAGATACTGAGCAGCTGTATTGTCATTATGTTCCATTAAGTGTTTGTTGAATCACTTGGGAATTTGTGAAGTTGAGGAGCATCTTAAGGGGACCCAGAATAAATCATTTTTACTTGACTATTAATCTTCTACCATGACTAAATCCTTACTTGTTAGTTTAAAGGTAGTTCTAAAATAATGGTTTATAAGCATTTGACATATAAACACTCTTATGCTAAGCAACAAAAACAGGATACCCTACTGTATATTGAACATGATCTCACCTATAAAAAATAGAAAAAGTTAAATAGAAAATATGTTAGTGATTGCCTCATAGTGATGGAAATTTAAGAGGTTTTTATAATTTTCTGTAGACCTTTTACTCTTTTAAATTCATTAATTTGGAAACATTTTATGGTCAGCTAAACAATGAAAAAGCTGTGTAAAATGAAAAATAATTTTTAAGCATTTTATATTGTCAATGTTACAATTAATTTTATATAATTTAATCACACTCTTGTGGATTAATTTCCACAATTAACTTTATCATAAAACACATATTTATTAAATATTATACAATAATGTTTGAAATCAAATTTTAGGTAATCATGTAAATGAAAAACCATCTTAGAAATACACAGCAACAAATCCACCTGCAATTCCCATACCAGCCCTTGCCCACTGTGTGACTTTAAGGAAATCACATATTTGTATCATTGAAGATCATGAACATTTATCTGGCATGATCTGAGTAAGTACTCTTTGACGTGTGACATACTAGATCCCTGGGCCCACATAACCTTTTAAAATTTTTGTTTTCAACTATTTGCTACAAATAATAATAATAAATAAAGACAGTGAAATATTTAGAGGGAAAACTCAGTCTTCATTTTTGGACACTGTAAATGAGAGATACCTATTAGCCATCCAAAAGACAAAGTTGAGTGAGAAGCTGGATATGGGAAGATGAAACTCAGTGGACAGGCTAGTGGTAAAAAAGCAAATTTGGAAGCATCCAGCATGTCAAGGGAATTAACAGCCTAGAAGTAGAGAAAATGTCTTCTGGAGAGGTTGTAAATAGAGATGAAAAGGTGACCCAGGATGAAGTCTTCAGGTACTCAAACATCAAGAAGTTGTTGAATACATGAAAAACTTACAAAGAAGAAAGAGGCGTGGCTAGTGAAGTGGAAAACGGTTATGTGAATTATTGTGAGAAGATAACATTCAACATTCAAAATGTTGAATTTGATATATTTTGTAAATATAATGTGATATACATAAAAATTATTCTTGACTTCAATAAATAAGAA
Organism: Platanista minor; assembly: GCA_004363435.1. Classification (NCBI taxonomy): domain Eukaryota; kingdom Metazoa; phylum Chordata; class Mammalia; order Artiodactyla; family Platanistidae; genus Platanista; species Platanista minor. The sequence goes on from RJWK010054618.1 coordinate 2,902, forward strand.
GTAATCTGGAGGTGATGGTAAAGCTTATGGATAATGGATCAGGTGAACTAAATCAAAAAAGGTGATATCTGTCAATGATAAAGAAAATCATGAGAAGAACACCAATCACTATAAAAGTATAGTTACAAGATGGGAAAACTGTACCTTAGCAGGCATCCTGACAAATACTGTGAAGTAACTAAGATCCAAAAATAAGTAAGTTGTGCAAGGTGTCAGAAAACTAGTTAGTGGTCAGGACAATTGAGGATAATTGCAGCCAGGATCATGGTATCTGACCAATCTCATTGTGAATCTCAACACAAGTAACATCATCTCTCTGGGTCTCCATTTACTGAAATGTGATATGGAGATAATTAAAGTACCTACCTCATAGTGTTCTATGTATGAATAATTAAAGTAATATCATAGAGTACTTATTATGATCCCCAACTCAGCACTCGATATGTAGTAATTAACATCGCTGTCACCACTACAGTCAATCAGGATTCAAATCAGGTGTCCCTGACCCTAAATGATCTCTTCTTTCCCATTTAGAATAGTAAGAACTTTGGTAGACCTGTTATAGAAGGAGCTCATGTATTAGTTGGATTCTAAGACCTTAGAGAACATGTTCAACCCTGAAATGTGTGTGAAAATTTGATCAAATTATGAATCATTTTAAAGTCGAATTCCACCTTTCTTAATAACTATAAAATCTTCAAAATATTGTATTTTTGTGAAAGACAAATATTTAATTTGTGCCTCCCCCATTCATGTCATCATATATAATTTCATTGCCCATATATACATGGTATAACATGAGAATAAAAGGCCATTCAAGTTTCTTCATGTATATTATTCCCCAATAAAGGAGGGTACACCAATATACAAGAAATGCTGTAGGTTTGGTAACAGACAGAACACTGGCTGTACACTCTAGACAAGTTATTGGACTGATCTGAGACTTAATGTTCTCACCATTTGTCAGAGTAGATAATATTCACTAAATTTTACATATTTTCTCTTTCATTTCCAGTCCCATTTCCAGTTAAGCATATCCATGTGACAAGGTTTGGGCAAAGTGTGGTGAACTGAGGAGATGTGTCATTTCTACGACGAAACATAGAGTGAGACTGTGTTTTTCAGTGTAACCTCTGTGCTGTGTTATTTTCTCTGTCCTTGGTAGTGTGGAGGCCTCCTGCTGAAATAGTAAACTCACAACAATCCCAGAAGACTTAATTCCTGAATTACCTCATGGGCAACAGCTGATGAGTCACCTAGACCATAGCAGAATTTTCTTGAGCAAGAAATAAACTATAGTTTTTCGTAAATCTCTGAGATTTGGAGATCATTTATTAATATGGCATATCCATACTAGCTTGACAAATGTACTTCTCATCTACAAAAAGAAGACAGTTCCGTGGGGTTGCTGTAAGCATAGAGACAATGAACATGAATAGCCTAGCAAAATAAGTATGTGCAAAGAAATGGTAATTATGAATATTGTCATCAGGAAGTAAGTCTTTTGGACTCATGTCATAAGAGAATTGTCAAAGTGTCTTTCATATAATTAAAGAAGAATAAATTTGTACTTCTGATATCACATTGCAATGTTCTCTTTATAAGCCTCATTTCAAAATTAACAAATGACATTGATGCTAAAAGACAATCGATAGTCAACTGCATAGATAAATTTATTGAGATTTCAGGCTGATCTTTCCTTCAAGCATTTTGACTACATGGTTGAGATTACATTCCTTGTTAAGAAATATATTGACTATGATCCTGAAATTGAATATGAGATTAAATTTTTAAATAATACTTACCAAATACTCTCGATTACTGACTTTGCTGAGAAGTCAGAATGGTGTTCATTTTAATTAAGAAAGTTTTCTTACAGACAGCAGAAGCAATAAGAACTATAATTCTGCAGCCTGTGAAAGGAAAACCACATTCACAGAAAGATAGACAAAATGAAAAGGCAGAGGACTTTGTAACAGATGAAGGAAAGAGATAAAACCCCAGAAAAACTAAATAAAGTGGAGATAGGCAACCTTCCAGAAAAAGAACACAGAATAATGATAGTGAAGATGATCCAGGCCCTCGGAAAAAGAATGGAGGCGAAGACCGAGAAGATACAAGAAATGTTTAACAAAGATCTAGAAGAATTAAAGAACAAACACCTAGAATAATTAAAGAACAAACAAACAGAGATGAACAATACAATAAATAAAATGAAAAATACACTAGAAGGAATCAGTAGCAGAATAACTAAGGCAGAAGAACAGATAAAGGACCTGGAAGACACAAAAGTGGAATACACTGCCACAGAACAGAATAAAGAAAAAAGAATGAAAAGAAATGAAGACAGTCTAAGAGATCTCTGGGACATTAAACGCAACAACATTCACATTATAGGGGTCCCAGAAGGAGAAGAGAGAGAGAAAGGACCTGAGAAAATACTTGAAGAGATTATAGTCGAAAAGTTCCCTAACATGGGAAAGGAAATAGTCACTCAGGTCCAGGAAGCACAGAAAAGTTCCCTAACATGGGAAAGGAAATAGTCACTCAGGTCCAGGAAGCACAGCCAGGCAGGATAAACCCAAAGAAAACATGCCGAGACACATAGTAATAAAAATGACAAAAATTAAAGACAAAGAAAAATTATTGAAAGCAACAAGGGAAAAATGGCAAATAACATACAAGGAAACTCCCATAAAGTTAACAGCTGATTTCTCAGCAGAAACTTCACAGGTTAGAAGGGAGTGTCATGATATATTGAAAGCAATGAAAGGGAAGAACCTACAACAAAGATTACTCTACCTGGCAAGGATTTCATTCAGATTCGATGCAGAAAACAAAAGCTTTACAGGCAAGCAAAAGCTAAGAGAATTCAGCACCACCAAACCAGCTATACACCAAATGCTAACGGAACTTCTCTGAGTGGGAAACACAAGATAAAAAAAGGACCTACAAAAACAAACCCATAACAATTTAAAAAATGGTAATAGGAATATACATATTGATAATTACCTTAAACGAATGGATTAAATGCTCCAACCAAAAGACATAGACTGGCTGAATGGATAAAAACAAGACCCATATATAGGCTACAGGAGACCCTCTTCAGACCTAGGGACACATACAGACTGAAAGTGAGGGAGTGGAAAAAGATATTCCATGCAAAAGGAAATCAAAAGAAAGCTGGAGTAGCAATACTCATATCAGATAAAACAGACTTTAAAATAAAGAATGTTACAAGATGCATAATGATCAAGGAGGCAATCGAAGAAGAAGATATAACAATTATAAATATATATGTACCCAACATAGGAGTACCTCAGTACATAAGGCAACTGCTAACAGCTATAAAAGAGGAAATTAACAGTAACACAGTAAAAGTGGGGGACATTAATACCTCACTTACACCAACGAACAGATCATCCAGACAGAAAATTAATAAGGAAACACAACCTTTAAATGACACAATAGATCACATAGATTTAATTGATATGTATAGGACATTCCATCCAAAAACAGCAGATTACACTTTCCTCTCAAGTGCACATGGAACACTCTCCAGGATACACTACATCTTGGGTCACAAATCAAGATCAGTAAATTTAAGAAAATTGAAATCATATCAAGCAACTTTTCTGACCACAATGTTATGAGATTAGAAATCAATTACAGGGGAAAAGAATGTGAAAAAACACAAACACATGGAGGCTAAACAATATGTTACTGAATAGCCAAGAGATCACTGAGGAAATCAAAGAGGAAATCAAAAAATACCTAGAGACAAATGACAATGAAAACACGATGATCAAAAACCTATGGGATGCAGCAAAAGCAGTTCTAAGAGGGAAGTTTACAGCAATATAAGCTTACCAAAAGAAACAAAAAAATCTCAAATAAAAAATCTAACCTTACACCTAAAGGAAGTAGAGAAAGAAGAACAAACAAAACCCAAACTTAGTAGAAGGAAAGAAATCATAAAGATCAGAGCAGAAGTAAATGAAATATAAACAAAGAAAACAATAACAAGATCAATAAAAATAAAGCTGGTTCTTTGAGAAGAAAAACAAAATTGATAAAACTTTAGCCAGATTCATCAAGTAAAAGAGGGAGAGGACTCATATCAATAAAATTAGAAATGAAAAAGAAGTTACAACAGACACTGCAGAAACACAAAACATCATAAGAGACTACTACAACCAACTCTATCCCAATGAAATGGACAACCTGGAAGAAATGGACAATTTCTTAGAAAGGTATAATCTTGCAAGACTGAACCAGAAAGAAGTTGAAAATATGAACAGACCAATCACAAGTAATGAAATTGAAACTGCAATTAAAATCTTCCAACAAACAAAATTCCAGGATCAGATGGCTTCACAGGTGAATTGTATCAAACATTTAGAGAAGAGCTAACACCCATCATTCTCAAACTCTTCCAAAAAATTGCAGAGGAAGGAACACTCCCAAACTCATTCTATGAGGCCAACATCACCCTGACACCAAAACCAGACAAAGATACTACAAAAAAATAAAATTACAGACCAATATCACTCATGAATATACATGCAAAAATCCTCAACAAAATGCTAGCAAACAGAATCCAACAACACATTAAAAGGATCATACACCATAATCAAGTGGGATTTATCTCACGGAGGCAAGGATTCTTCAATATACTCAAATCAATCAATGTGATACACCATATTAACAACTTGAAGAAGAAAAACCAAAGGATCCTCTCAATAGATGAAGAAAAAGCTTTTGACAAAATTCAACACTCATTTATAATAAAAACTCTCCAGAAAATGGGCATAGAGGGAACCTATCTCAACATAATAAAGGCTATATATGAAAAACCCACAGCAAACATCATTCTCAATGGTGAAAAAGTGAACACATTTTCTCTAAGATCAGGAATGAGACAAGGATGCCCACTCTCACCACTATTATTCAACATAGTTTTGGAAGTCCTAGCCATAGCAATCAGAGAAGAAAAAGAAATAAAAGGAATACAAATTGGAAAAGAAGAAGTAAAACTGTCACTGTTTGCAGATGACATGATACTATACATAGAGAATCCTAAAGAGGCCTTGAGAAAAATACTAGAGCTAATCAATGAATCTGGTAAAGGTGCAAGATACAAAATTAATGCACAGAAATCTCTTGCATTCCTATTCACTAATAATGAAAAATCTGAAAGAGAAATAAGGAAACACTCCCATTTACATTTGCAACAAAAAGAATAAACTACCTAGGAATAAACCTACCTAGGGAGACAAAAGACCTGTATGCAGAAAACTATAAGACACTGATGAAAGAAATTAAAGATGATACCAACAGATGAAGAGATATACCATGTTCTTGGATTGAAAGAATCAATATTGTGAAAATGACTATACTACCCAAAGCAATCTACAGATTCAATGCAATCTCTATCAAATTACCAATGGTCATTTTTACAGAACTAAAACAAGAAATCTTAAAATTTGTTTGGAGACACAAAAGACCCCAGTTAGCCAAAGCAGTCTTGAGGGAAAACAACAGAGCTGGAAGAATCACACTCCCGGATTTCAGAATATACTACAAAGCTACAGTAATCAAGGCAATATGGTAGTGGCACCAAAACAGAAATATAGATCAATGGAACGGGATAGAAAAGTCAGAGATAAACCCATGCACCTATGGTAAACTAATCTATGACAAAGGAGGCATATATACACAATGGAGAAAAGACAGTCTCTTCAATAAGTGGTGCTGGGAGAACTGGACAGCTACATGTAAAAAGATGAGATTAGAATACTCCTTAACACCATACACAAAAATAAATACAAAATGGATTAGAGACCTAAATGTAAGACTGGACACTGTAAAACTCTTAGAGGAAAACATAGGAAGAACACTCTTTGACATAAATCACAGCAAGATCGTTTTGGATCCACTTCCTACAGTTATGGAAATAAAAACGAAAATAAACAAATGGGACCTAATGAACCTTAAAAGTTTTTGCACAGCAAAGGAAACTGCAAACAAGATGAAAAGCCAACACTCAGAATGAGAGATAATATTTGAAAGTGAATCAACAAAGGACTAATCTCCAAAATATATAAACAGCACATGCAGCTCAATATTAAAAAAACAAAGAACCCAATCAAAAAATGGGCAGAAGACCTAAACAGACATTTCTCCAAAGAAGACATACAGATGGACAAGAAGCACATGAAAAGCTGCTCAACATCACTAATTATTAGAGAAATGCAAACCAAAACTACAATGAGGTATCACCTCACACCAGTTAGAATGGGCATCATCAGAAAATCTACAAACAATAAAGGCTGTAGAGGGTGTAGAGAAAAGGGAACCCTCTTGCACTGTTCATGGGAATGTAAATTGATACAGCTACTATGGAGAACAGTATGGAGGTTCCTTAAAAAACTAAAAATAGAATTACCATAAGACCCAGCAATCCCACTACTTGGCATGTACCCAGAGTAAACCATAATTCAAAAAGACACTAGCATCCCAATGTTCATTGCAGCACTATTTACAATAGCCAGTTCATGGAAGCAAACTAAATGCCCATGGACAGATGAATGGATAAAGGAAATGTGGTACATATACGTAATGGAGTATTACTCAGCCATAAAAAGGAATGAAATTGGGTCATTTGTAGAGACATGGATGAATCTAGAGACCTTAAAACAGAGTGAAGTATGTCAGAATGAGAAAACCAAATATCGTATATTAACAAATATATGTGGAACCTAGAAAAATGGTACAGATGAACTGGTTTGCAGGGCAGAAATAGAGACACAGTATAGAGAACAAATGTATGGACACCAAGCGGGGAAAGTGGTGGTGGGTGGTGATGGTGGTAGGATTAATTGGGAGATTGGGATTGACATATATACACTAATATGTATAAAATAGGTAACTAATAAGAACCTGCTGTTTAAAAAGTAAGTAAAATAAAATTTAAAAATTTTAAAAATATTTTCTTAAATTGTCAAAACATGTCTAACATAAATAGGGACTTTCTAAATATGTACACCATTTCCACAGCAATTTTGGGGCACTTATTATATAGGAACATGTTTCTGAAAATGAAACATATAAACAAACACTGCTGTTAAGGACAAATCACTTTGTCTCTTCAGTTACTCTGTGTACATTTTAGGGTTTCTGTTGGTAAAAAGAAGAGATTTAAAAAGTATTCTCTTTAGTGAAGTTACATACTATGTTGAAACAAACTTGCCTTATGTTATTTCTTAGCACAGGCTTCAAATGTTGTGAGAAAACTTAGATTATACTAAAGCCTTCTGAGGATAGCAAAGAAAATTAAAAGCTATGCATCTGCATCTTACTTTCTGTTTCATAGAACCAGAAGAAATGATTTAAATGATTTAGCTTACCTGCAGTATAAAATATAACGTGATACCTTGTTTCATAAGCAATAACTTCCAAACCTCAACTCACTACACTAAAGTAGATTTACTATGCTAACTTAAGCATGGAATATAGCTGGTTTCCGTAATATCATTTTATAACTGGCAAAGTATTTCCAAAAGAATGACTACTATCTATTGTTTTATCAGAAATATGCTGGATGACAAATAGGGCACTGACGTTGCATCAAAATGTATTTTTCAAATTTTCTTCTGACATTGGAGAGGAAATCAAGGCTGTGGAGCCAAATGCACCATATACTCCTAATCCTGCCTCATTCATTACCTTCTTTGATGAGCTAATTTAAAAATTAAACAAATTAAACCATTTGTCTCTTCATCTAAAATTGTATCTACCTGGGGTTGGGATTGTAATCTTTATGATAGCCATGGAATTGGTACGTTATACACTGAATAGATAACAAACAACTATAATGATGATAAGAGTATTTTCTGACAAGTCCTATTTGATCTGCTTCCTTGTTTTCTGAAACAGACTTTCAGTTGTTTCAGTGTTATACACACAGTTTACAATTAGTAAAACAATCTGTTTTAGGCAAGTCCAAAGCAACAGAATCCCTGGGCCATATCATGCATTGGAGTTTATAATCAATTTTCAAATTCCAATCCCCTCCTTTTCAAAATTACTTCAAGAAATGACCCTTTGCATAAATCACATTTCTTAGTGTCTGTCAACTCTCCTATAGATTGAATTTATGTCATGTGATTTATAATCTTAAGAAATATATAAGTTAGAAGAGTCTCCTCAGTGTTTTGAATATTATTATATCATTCTATGTAATAAAGGTACTCATTGAAGATCAAATATTGGACTTGATGGCTTCAGCAACACTTTATTTTTTTCTTGTTTCTAAATATATGTCTTTATTTATTCCTTAACCCTTCTTGGGACCTGGGTAGCTTTTTAAACATTAATTTTTATTGGATATAGTTTATTTACAATGTTGTGTTAGTTTCTGCTGCACAGCAAAGTGAATCAGTTATATACATATACTCACTCTTTTTAAGATTCTATTCCCATATAGTGCTCTCATTAGAGAGCACTGAGTAGAGTTCCCTGTGCAATACAGTAGGTTCTTATTAGTTACCCATTTTATATATAGTAGTGTGACTGTGTCAATCCCAATCTCCCAATTTATCCCTCCCCACTCCCCTGTTCCCCACCTTGGTAACCATAAATTCGTTTTCTACATCTGTGACTCTATTTCTGTTTTGTAGATAGGTTCATTTGTACCATATTTTTAGATTCCACATATAGGCAATATCATATTATATTTTTCTTTCTCTGTCTGACTTGCTTCACTCAGTATGAGAGTCTCTAGGTCCATCCATGTCACTGAAAATGGCATTATTTCCTTCTGTTTTTATGGCTGACTAATATTTCATTGTATATCTGTACCACATCTTTATCTATTCCTCTGTTGATAGACATTTAGGTTGCTTCCATGTCCTGGCTATTGTAAATGGTGCCACAATGAACATTGGGGTACATGTATCTTTTTGAATTACGGTTACCTCCAGATATATGGAAACACAAAAGACCATGACTAGCTAAAGCAATCTTGAGAAAGAAAAGCAAGAGCTGGAGGAATCAGACTCCCTGACATTGGACCATACTACAAAGCTACAGTACGCAAAACAGTATGATACTGGCAGAAAAACAGAAATATAGAATGGAATGGGATAGAAAGTCCAGAGATAAACCCATGCACCTCTGGTAACCAAATCTATGACAAAGGAGGCAAGAATATACAATAGAGAAAAGACAGACTCTTCAATAAGTGGTGCTGGGAAAACTGGACAGCTACACGTAAAAGAATGAAATTAGAATATTCTCTATCACCATATGCAAAAATAAACTCAAAATGGATTAAAGGCCTAAATGTAAGACCGATACTATAAAAGGCTTAGAGGAAAACATAGGCAGAACACTCTTTGTCATAAATTGAAGCAAGATCTTTTTTGATCCACCTCCTAGAGTAATGAAAATAAAAAGCAAAAATAAACAAATGGGACCTAATGAAACTTCAAAGCTTTTGCACAGCAAATAAAACCATAAAAAAAACAAAAAGACAACCCATAGAATGGGAGAAAATATTTGCAGATGAAGAGACTGACAAGGGATTAACCCCCAACATATACAAACAGCTCATGTAGCTCAATATATATATATAAAAAAAATACAAACAACCAAATCAAAAAATGGGCAGAACATCTGAATAGACATTTCTTCAAAGAAGACCAAGAGGCACAAGAAAAGATGCTCAATATTATTAATTATTAGAGAAACGTAAATCAAAACTACAATGAGGTTATCACCTCATACCTGTCAGAAGAGGCATCATCAAAAAAATCTACAAGTGGGAGACTACAGGTGGTGGAGGGGGGAAGCTTTGGAGCCACAGAGGAGAGCTCAGCAACAGAGGTGAGGAGGGCAAAGCAGAGAGATTCCCGCACAGAGGATCAGTGCCGACCAGCACTCACCAGCCCAAGAGGCTTGTCTGCTCACCCGCTAGGACGGGTGGGGGCTGGGAGCTGAGGCTCGGGCTTCGGTCAGATCCTAGGGAAACGATTGGGGTTGGCTGCATGAACACAGCCTGAAGGTGGCCAGTGAGCCACAGCTAGCTGGGAGGGAGTTCTGGAAAAAGTCTGGAGCTGCCGAAGAGACAAGAGACTTTTTCTTGCCTCTTTGTTTCCTGATGCACGAGGAGAGGTGATTAAGAGCGCCGTTTAAAGGAGCTCCAGAGACAGGCACGAGCCACGGCTGTCAGACCGGACCCCAGAGACAGGCATAAGACACTAAGACTGCTGCTGCAGCGACTAAGAAGCCTGTGAGCAAGCACAGGTCACTATCCACACCTCCCCTCCTGGGAGACTGCGGCCTGCCACTGCCAGGGTCCCGAGACCCAGGGACAACTTCCCCAGGAGAACACATGGCACACCTCAGGCTGATGCAGTGTCATGCCAGCCTCTGCTGCTGCAGGCTCGCCCCAAACTCCGTACCTCTCTCTCTCCACAGGCCTGAGTGAGCCAGAGCCCCCGAATCAGCGGCTCCTTAAACCCTGTCCTGTCTGAGTGAAGAACAGATGCCCTCAGGTGACCTACATGCAGAGGCGGGTCCAAATCCAAAGCTGATCCCCAGGAGCTGTGCGAACAAAGAAGAGAAAGGGAAATCTATCCCAGCAACCTCAGGAGTACCGGATTAAATCTCCACAATCAATGTGAGGTACCCTGCATCTGTTTAATACCTGAATAGAAAAAGAATCTTCCCAAATTGAGGAGGTGGACTTTGGGAGCAAAGATATATATTTTTTTCTCTTTTTCTTTGTTTGTGAGTGTGTATGCATATGCTTCTGTGTGTGATTTTGTCTGTATAGCTTTGCTTTCACCATATGTCCTAGGGTTCTGACTTTTTTTTTTTCTTCTAGTATACTTTTTAGTGCTTGTTATCATTGGTAGATTTATTTTTTGGTATGGTTGCTCCCTACTTTCTTTCTTTTCTTTTTTTATTACATTTAAAAATGTTCTTAATAATTATTTTTTGTTTTTTATTTTAATAACTGTATTTTATTTTATTTTTTTATCTTCTTCTTTCTCTCTTTCTTCTTTTTTCTCCCTTTTATTCTGAGCCATGTGGATGACAGCCTCTTGGTGCTCCAGCCAGGCATCAGGGCTGTGCCTATGAGGTGGGAGAGCCACGTTCAGAACACTGGTCCACAAAAGACCTCCCACTGCCACATAATATTAAATGGCGAAAATCTCCTAGAGATCTCCATCTCAATGCCAAGACCCAGCTCCACTCAACCACCAGCAAGCTCCAGTGCTGGACACCCTATGTCAAACAACTAGCAAGACAGGAACACAAGCACACCCATTAACAGAGAGGCTGCCTAAAATCATAATAAGGCCACAAACACCCCAAAACACACCACCAGACGTGGACCTGCCCACCAGAAAGACAAGATCCAGCCTCATCCACCAGAACACAGGCACTAGTCCCCTCCACCAGGAAGCCTACACAACCAACAGAACCAAACTGATCCACTGGGGGCAGACACCAAAAACAATGTGAACTATGAAACTGAAGACTGCGAAAAGGAGACCCCAAACACAGTAAGTTAAACAAAATGAGAAGACACAGAAACACAGAGCAGATGAAGGAGCAAGGTAAAAACCAACCAGACCTAACAAATGAAGAGGAAATAGGCAGTATACCTGAAAAATAATACAGAATAATGATAGTAAAGATGATCCAAAATCTTGGAAATAGAATGTAGAAAATATGAGAAACGTTTAACAAATACCTAGAAGAACTAAAGAGCAAACAAACAGTGATGAACAGCACAATAAATGAAATTTCAAATTCTCTAGAATGGAGCAGTAGCAGAATAACTGAGGCAGAAGAACGGATAAGTGACCTGGAAGATAAAATAGTGGAAATAATTACTGCAGAGAAGAATAAAGAAAAAAGAATGCAAAGAATTGAGAACAGTCTGAGAGACCTCTGGTACAACATTAATTGCACCGACATTCGAATTATAGTGGTGTCAGAAGAAGAAGAGAAAAAGAAAGGGACTGAGAAAATATTTGAAGGGATTAGTCGAAAACTTCCCTAA
>RJWK010054619.1:0-14976 GCA_004363435.1 Platanista minor
CCCAGTCTATGGTATTTTGTTATATCAGTATGAGCTGACACTTACCTTGCACCATATTAAAAAAAAACGCTTGAAATTGATCTTAGTCCTAAATGTAAAAGCCAAACCTATAGAAATTCTAGAAGAGCATACAATAATATTGTTGTGACTTTAGTCAGGGAAATAATTCTTAGGATGCAAAGAATATTAACTATATATAGAAAAATATATAGAATATCAAAAATTTTAAAACATGCTTACAAACATTACTAAGAAAATGAAAATCAAGATACAGACTAGGAGATTGGCATTTACATATTTTTATAATATATAATATATATTTATACAGATTTATATTTAAATTATATAGAGAATTCTTACAATTCAATAATAATAATAAACCAATTTATATAATGCGTAAAAGATTTGAGATACTTTAATCAGACAGTATAATTCAGTTGCCAATGAGCTGATTTAAAGTGGTTCACCATCATGAGGTGTTAGAAAAATGCAAATTAAAACCAATGAGAGACCACCTCCCACTAGAATAGCTAAAATTAAAAATAGAAAAGCTAAAATTTAAAAGACCAAGAAAACCAGTATTAGCAAGGATACTGAGCAACTGGGACTTTCACATATTGGGTGTGGGAATGGAAAATGGAATAGCCATTTTGGAAAATAGTCTGTTGGTTTTTATATAATTAAGCACACATTTCCAAATCACTCAACAATCTGCTACTAGATATTTACCCAAGGGAAAAGAAAACACAGGTCCATGCAATGATTTGTATGCAAATGTTCATAGCAGCTATTTCATACTAGCTCAAAGCTGGAAACAATCCAAATGTCCACCAAATGGTGAATGGATAAGCACGTTTTGTTATATTCTTACAATGAAATACCACTCAGTGATTAAAAATGAGTGACTTGCCAAGGCAAAGCCCAACATAGATGAATCTTAAAAGCACTACATTATGTGAATAAAGGGGCAGACAGAACTGACTATATACTGTTTCGTGCTATTTATGTAAGATTCTAGAAAAGGAAAATTATAGTGGCACAAAGCAAATCAGTTGTTACTAGAGGCTGGGTTTGGGGGGAGGGTCTTGACTGCAAAGGGGCCATGAGGGAAATTTTGAGGATGAAGGAGATGTTCTGTAGCTTGATTGTGATTAGTATTACACAACCATATTCATTTGTCAAAAACCATCAAAGTATAAACTTTAGTAAGTGAATTTTATTGAATGAAAAATATACTCAATAAGCTCATTTTATGGATGTGCTTAGCAAAGTGCTTACCCTGTAGTAAATGTTCAATACATGGTGGATAAAATAAGCTTTTATTAGCAGGTTACAATCATCTTTTAAAATAGAATTAGGACTCAAATTAGATTTTAAATACTACAGAATGACATCAAGTCCAAGTTCTGGTAAAATGTGCCTTAAAGGAGTTGAAAAAAAGAACATGCTCACTCTTTTTCATAATCAGTTAATATTTAACTGGGATTTAAGTCACCTTGGATGGAAATATGAAAAACACAGTCTGTAATGGGTAACACATTTTATATATTGGAAATAAATACATTTTCATGCTTTAACTTTTTTCTGTGCTTTCACAATTCTGACACAATGAAAATTTCCCTAGCTTTCAAAGCCTGCTGTAAACAGTAAACCCACTTTGCCAAGTAACAACTGAGTAGGAAAGGCATGTTACTGCCCCATGAAATCACCCTTCTCTTCAGTAGCATCAAAATATTTGGACTGCCAGTTGCAGAAAACTATTTAGCAATTATGAAGTGACTGTTGGAGCCATGCTGTATCATTTTGAGCAGTACCAGCTCCCTAAAACGGCACCACTTTAGAAAACAGCATTGTAACACAGTGGGTGAGTGAGAAGGTTCTGCATCCTCTAACACCTGTGCATAATGGGGGAACAGACTTATTGACCTCTCACTATATTCCCCTTGCTGGTAGACTGTATTCATAACTTCTGTGTTTTCTAATATTTTCTAGTAAACTTTTAAAACGAAATCAAGTTTTTGGTATGATTTGTCATGATTTCCTGAGTTCCTACGTAGAAATTCCCCATAATTTTCACCATTCAGCATTATTATCTTCAAGACATTTACAAATAAAAACCATCAGGCGCATCTCATTCTAAATTTCTGCTCATCTTGTAGAATTAGTAGGCTGAGAATTAGGCTCCCTGTAATTGGCAAGCTTCTCTTAACTTTTGTGCAGAGTGCAGGAACAAGGACTCATCTATGACTTCTGTGATTTTAGAAAAATTCTCCTAGGTCACATTTATTTCTGTGTCCATTTGGAACCAACGTGCTTCCTCTATATTCTTCTGTATTTGCAGATGTGAATAGAAAAGCAGGAGGCAAAAACTGATTGTCAGGAAATTGTATCAGTAGTTAATTATGAACCTCTTGCTGCATTAATAATTATGCTAAACAATACATATTTGTATCTGTTTTCTACTTTAAAAATATTTTAAATGCATTATCTCATTTGATTCTCATGGAAACTCTGTATAGATCAGGAATTATATCTTCCCAGATAGGAAGGAAGTATTATATCTAACAGATAGGAAAATTGAGGGATTCAAGGACCTGTCTAGAGCCATCTAGTACATAAATAATGTCAAAGGAAATAGAATCAAATCATTTTATTACAAACTTATTAGTGTTCTACAATACCATAAAAATGAAATCTGGGTGGAAATGTAGAAAGATGTGCTTAAATCTACAATGGAGACTAATTTTAATAATTAGAAGGAAACAATATATTGTCTCTGAATCCAAGGAATTATTCTATATTTTGATCATAGTGGTTTTTACATGGCTGTATACATTTGTCAAAACATATCAAACGATACACTTTAAATGGGTGTTTTTATTTTATGTAAATTATGCTTCAAAAAAGTCGATTATGTAATGTTACCTCTGAAAAATAGTGATATTTATATCTGCAAAATGTAATATTCTGCTTAATCAGCACATGTAATACATAGTTGATATGTAAGCATAATTACTGGCACATAAATTAAGCAACCATTCTGATGATTTTATATATGATTACTAAATTAAGTAATTATGCTTTTGAATCAGCCAGTTATTATATATTTTTAAATAAGCTGGCTTGGGTTTTCTTTCAACATCTACAATTATAAATTCTCCAGTAATCGTTTAAAATAATACAAATTCTATATTTGAAAAATTCTGATAGTAAAATTTGCACTTAGTACTCTATTTGTAAAATGTAGCTGATATTTATGATACTATGTGAAACAGTTATTTAAATTATCTGTAGGTTTACCAAGTAATTTAGTGTTTTCAGAACAGGATTCTCAAATTAAATACATATCTGCTTGTCTAATAATATTATTTATCCAATCAACTTGGGAGTTAACTTACACGTTAACCACCGCCCCCCCCAACACACACACTTTAGTTTAACTAGAAGAAACAATTTAAAAAATAACGATCGTAATGATAACCATAATAAATTCTATTTTTTCCCCCCAATGGGTCAAGAACACCTGCTCTCAGGGCAGCCCCAGCTGGCTCTCAGGGGTATACGAACAAGAAGTGGGATGAGGCGCGGGGTGGGGGTGGGGGTGGGGGCGGGGGCGGGAGCCTGCTGCGTACGTACACGTCAGCCAGCACGTACGGCCTCAGCGTCTGGCCCGGAAGAAGTCCTTCACTCCCACGGAGTGTCCCTCCCTCGACTGTGCGTTCCTGTACGAGATCCTGGACACCGTGCACCTTGCCAAGTTACACCAGGTTTAGGACTTGTGGCTGACCACAGCCTCACCCTGAGCCATCTCATGGGAGTCTTGTGGGAGTTCTGCACCAAGCTGAATGACACCCAGCTGCGCTTCAATCCGGCCTAATACCCTGACATGGAGCCCAGCCTGGAGGTGTTCAGCTCCCACCAAGGCCTGGAGAAGTGGATGGAGGCCGAGAACTCCTGACTCTCCTGCCCAAGATGCTGCTGTCCATGGGGCTCCCCGAGAACCTGTCGGCCATTGCCTGGGGCCTTTCCCTGGAGCGCCCAGTGATGATCAGGTATGGCTTTAACAATATCTTGCAGCCGGTGGACCACAAGGTAAACTTGCAGGTGGTAAACACCAAACTGGGATTCTGGTGTGGATGGAACTTGTGGGGTGTAAGTGAAATTGTGTGTGTATGCATGTGTGGAGAGGGAGAGGGATGGAAAGAGAGAGAGAGGCAGAGTTGCATCCAGTGGATTACTTTATAATGTTGTTAAAAAATCAGTTGACTAAATTTTGGGGAGTCTCTTCTAGTCTATCTATTCTATTCCATCAGTCTGTGGATTTGTCCTTTCACCAATGTCTTGATTACTGTAGCTTTCAAGTAAGTATTTAAATTGAGATGTGTGAATCTTTCAAATTTGTTCTGCAGTTTCAAAATCATTTTTGTCTATTCAGGGTTTTTAAATTTTTCTGTGTAAGTTTTAGAATCAGCTAACAGATATCTACAAAAATTCTGCTGGAATTTTAATTAGGATTGCATTGAATCTACAGATCAAATTGGGAATAATTTATTTCTCAATGAAATTGAGTCTTTCAGTCCAAGAATATAATTCGTTGTTTAATTATTTCCACTCATGTTTTATAGTTTTCAACATATAGATCCTGAACATATTTCGTTAGGTTTTTAACCTAGTATTTCAATTTTATTTAGTGCTATGGTAAATGATACATTTTTTAAAATTCCAGTTGTTCATTGCTAGTAGGTAGAAATAAAATTGATATTTTGATGTTGACTTTGTATTTTAAGACTTGATAAACTAATTTATTATTCTAGAAGAAATTCTGAGTTTTTCATATTTTCCACCTAGGAAGTCATTTCATCTATGAATATAAAAAGTATTATTTCTACTTTTATGTTTTGTATGCTTTTGATTTGTTTCATTTCATTGGCTAGCATATCTTGCTCAATGTTGAATGTGAGGTCAGGAGCGAGTGTTCTTGCATTTTTCCTGATCTTAGGGATAAAGTATACAGGCCTTCACTATTAAGTATGATGTTAATAGTAGGTTATTATAGATACTCTTGTCAAATGGAGAATTCAGATTTACTGAGAGTTTATCATAAATTGTTGCTGTTGTTTTTTCAAATGGTTTCTTTGCATCTATCGGTAGGATTTTGAGCTTTTTTCTTGTTAGGTCTGTTAATATGATGAAGCACATTGATCTTGAACTTGCCTTGAATTATTGGAATGAATTCCAATTAAATTAAATTAAATTCTAATTAAAATTCCATTTTGTTGTAATGTATTATCCCTTTTATTTATTGCTTGTTTCCATTTGCTCATATTTTCGTGGAGGACATTTGAGTCTATATTCATAATAAGTTGTTTCTAAAGCTGCCAAACTTTTGTCATTATAGCCAGTTATGACCAAAAAAGATATTCAGATTGACTTGATGGTTATAACAAATATGAGTCTTGCTAAGGAGATGCCTATATTTTTACCTTTGAAAAATAACTATTTGTCTCAAATTTGCCTTATTACATTATAGTATGTTTTTATTTACTGTTAGTAGCAAAATGAAGGGCGATTGGAAAATATGTTGTTTATTTAATACTAGTATTACAAGAGGCTTTTTTTATAACTTGCAGGCACACTTGGGATTTTTGCCCCAGTTTTAAAGAATGACAGCAAAAGCACCTTTATCTGACATTTAGGATGATTAAATTTTGAAAAATTACTTGGCATATTCAGCATGACTCTACAGGGTGCTCTAGCTTTATAAGGCAATGCATCATGTTAGCTTAACTTATATTTAAGATTTGCTGGCCTGGTATTATTGTGTTAGGCAGTATTGCTGAAATGGAAACATAAAATTTTGCTGCCATGAGATCAAGTTTCTGCCTGCCCTACACTAAATTAGTTCCATACAGTTTTAAAATGCAGTGTTTATTCTGGCTCTAGTAGTATTGTGAAATGCAAACTGTGCTTGAGTACATAAAATTAAGCCTACTCTGTGTGAAAACAGATTTTGTTTTTATTCATGTATCATTTAAATTCAGGAGTAAGGGTTGCTTAACCACCAAGAAGGTTTATATGAAGCTAAAAGAAAGAAGCCAATTGTGTCTGAGAGTTCATTTTTAAAACCAACATATCCTTCTGGGCCATAATGCCTAATTTTTATGAGCCTACATATATATTGGCTACTACTGCAGCATAACAAGAAATGTAATGAGACATGCAAAGAAAGAGGTTATAATAGTTACAGTGTTCATAAAAAGTGTCCCATCAATGGCATCCTGCTTTGAGAATATATATATTCAAGAAATACTAAATAAAATGGAATAATGAGTCTAACTCAATTTTGAAAGCACAAAATTGGTTTGTTACATGTGTTAATTAAACCATTTGAAGAAAAAAATTCACAAATAAGAGGGTGATAAAAAATCAATTATCACTGAAAAATACCTTGAACAATATGGATGAGGCAAACTGTCATTCTGGCAAAGAAGAAAAAAGTAAGCAAACAATGTATATAGCTCCTTTGTTTTATCTATCCTCCAATATTAAAAAAGTCACCAAATAGTGTTTATTTTAAACAAAACAAAACTGCTGAATGAGTGGATCATTACCTGCTAACTATAAAATGATCTTATGGCTAACTACTTAGAGAATACTATTGAACACATGAAATTTGTCAAAATTTATATAACCATTTAATAATTTTCTTGTTTAGCAATTATGTATAATTCTATGGAAGTATTTTTTTGATTTGTATATTTTCAAGCATTTATTTCATTTTCATGCCAATATAGGACCAATTAAGTAAAATGGTAAACTTTATTTTTTCCCTTAATATTTTACTAATATAAATGGGAAAATAGTAGTAAAATGAACTTTTGGTATTTTCTACAAAAGTGTCTTTAATCATTCCTAAGTTCTTATATGTATGAAATAATTTATGTGAGTAAAATTATATTTTTAATTGTATTTATTGAACCAGGCTTACCTACTGAGTAATGTAAAACAAGATAAACAATATACAATTTCAAGACAGCAGTGAATTAAGTGTTAGGAAATGTCAATTTTAATTTTTATACAATTTTTCCTTAAAATAAATTGATTTAATATACTAGAGAGATAAAATAGCATCTATCATACATGAAGTACTTGGAAAAGGGAATTTGATATTACTTATTTGGCAACCCTATAAATTTATGAGCACCAAGTCTTATAAGGGATATTGATAACTATTAATATTTATTGAGGATTGTGACTATCACAGGTCAATAAAAGGGAATTTTTTTGCAGATAATGATCTATTCCCTCCCCCCCCCACTTATTTTTACTGTGCTTAAATCTTAGTATACAAATGTAGTGGATTTTTAAAGTTATCCAAACTTAAAAAATTTGTATTGTGATGTTCATTTAATTTTAATTTTTTAAGAAAAATGAAAAGTATTCCAGATTTGATCAATCAACTTAAATTGAAAAATATTCAGTCAATTAAGTTAAGGGACATATAAAAATATTGACCAGTTATCTCTCTTTCATTGTGATATCAAGCATAAGTAACTGTCTTGGCAATTATCTTGCAATCATAACTACTAGCAAACATTTTGATTGTGTACATTTAATATATAGTTTGGAAATTATTTTAAAGTTATCTATTACTCTAAGACTTAGGGGTGTCAAACTAACTTTATGGAATTCATAGATTAAGAGTAACATTTTATGTTACTCTGTCCAGAGTGTTGCGACAGCAAAGGTTTCACCCTAAACTCTGTCATCAGTGTAGAAAAACAAACACATTCAATGTTAATATTTTAATGAAACATTCCTCTTGCTCAGCAAAATTTTTTTCTATATTCAATTTAAAGTTTATTCAGTGTTTACTATAGTTAGGTTTACAGTGAGTATAAATAAGGTCATTTTTATATTTATATAGTATAAACTATAGCGACTTTCCTGCTTCTTAAAATGTCATGCAGTTTTATTTGGATTTCCCTGGCAGAATGCTTTCTATGTGTCTCTGAAAATTGCTTGCTTTCTGTAATTATCACATAGTATCCATTATGTGGGTTGTTAAAGGGGAGAAGTGTGTAGTGTATATGTGTGTGTGTAACTAACATTTCTAAATAAAGCAAGAAGATGACTTAATTTCCTTGCACTGTCATAATGGAGCATTGTTTAACACATTCCCTGAACTATTATTAATTATGTAGGAAAATGCACTTGTGTTTATCTTTGCTATTTATTATGTGATTAGCACCCAGACTTTATAGAGTTACACGTTAACTAGTGGATTTCTGTCTAGTAGAAAAGCTAATTACAGTGTTATATTTTTAATGTTGTGTAGGATTTCAACCTTTTTGGTGTCTATTAACATATTTAATTTAGCATTCCTTTGACTAGGTGATTATATAAATCTTCATTTCTCAAATTATTTTTTGAACCAGCTTTACCACCTTACTTGTTCCTTAATTGATTAATGTTTTGAATAAGTATCTTTGACATATATTGTTCTGTATTTGTGTGAGGGTCATGTTTTTAATTTTGAAAACTGTATTTTATAGATTCTATGTACAGTAAATGCAAAAATGTGATAAGTAGGAAGTCTGTGTTTTTAAAAATTTTATTTGGATACTAATTTACACTAGATCATGACTAAAGGCAGAGTCTGATGGCACTCCTTTAGATTTCTTCTGGAGGCTCACTCAGTCATTTTCACAAAGCATTTAATAAAGTTTAAAAAAATGAGGTGAATTTCCTGTAGTGATTTAATGCATTGGATCCCTTATAAGGCCCTTCACTTATGCTTTAGAATTTTTCTTTTGAAATATGTTCAGGAAGATATGAATTGTGCTATATCTTTACAGCTTCAAGGCAGACATTTATACAAGCCATCAAAAACCTTAAAAGAGCTTATCTGTCTTCTTGGAAACAATCTTTTCAAAATACATAACTTTGCCGTTACATGTATGAGAGATGGAATAGAAAATAATTGGCTCAGTTTAGAGAAAATAATATTCCTATAGAACACTGACTACCTAAATGTGATAATGCATTAATCTATTTGTGATTATGCAGAAAATATTGACAAGCAGCCTCCTCCAACAGATGTGTTTCCTGTCCCAATAGCTTGTTTGCAGCCTAAACTTACATATTTCAGCTGTCTCTTTGCATATTTCCTGACAAAGCATTTCTTAGTCATCTGGGTTGTGTGTCTTGCCATTCTTATTCTAAAACATGTATTTCTGCGGGCTAAGATAAGGTTAGAAACTTTTAAGAACACAAATATGATTCTGTTTCAAATTCTCAAATGCATTATGTTGTTGAAGGATTTAGATTTAGACTGCAAATAATCACTAATTTGTAAACTTAAAAAATGTCCAATCATTTTTTAGGTCAAGCTCCAGAGTTCCTTTGCATCACTACCATAGATAATATTATTACTTGGTAGTTTGGTAAGCATATATTTCTGAATGTTAACTAACAAAATATATTAGATTTTGAGTCATTGTACCATGCCATTGTATCTTCTTTGATCTTTTATTTTTGGGCCATAATAGACAAAAATTTTCTACAGTAATGTTTAATTTACATCATTATCAAGGTTGATTATGTCACTCATAGTGGAAAAATTGATAAATTAGGTTTCTATACTTTCTCACATCATTTAATTTTAAAACACATAATTAAAATGTATTTTTAAAGCCTTTCCTACTAGATTGGATGTTTTTAAAATGTGTCATTTCTTTTGCTTTAGATTGAATCAAGGATGGAGCTAGCATTATGGGGTTTATAGCACAAGTTGAATTGTAATGTTTTTGACATTTGTAGAAGTGATTTTTTTTTTTTACACAACCCCTGTGAGCTCTAGCTTATAGAAGTTAGGAACAGAAATTCTGAGTTTCACATGATTTCTGTCAAGATAACAATTGCTGCATGTATTGACAACTATGAATATTTCTAGCTTTTTTCCTTTTTTCTAGGCTGTATACCTAGAAGCAGGGATTCTAGGTATACAGCCAATAGCATGTTTTCCAATTTATTCTACCTCTGAGTTTACCTGGCAAAGACAGCAAACAAAAATGCAATACTATTTTAGGCACTTTTTTGTGATATACTAATCAGTTAAGTAATATGTATTACCTGACTGAGGAACTAATTTTTGGGTGAAAAACACAATCTTCCATCCTTAGAATTACTAGAAAGTATCACTTTTCAGTTACATGACCTTGGAAAAAAGTCTCATTTCCTTCATCTGTGAAATTGGAATAATAATTGTACTTTCTTCATAGTAGTGAAAATAGAATATTTGTAAAGCATGTAAAAGATTTCATGGCATGTTGGACACAGTTAATTTTAATAATGATTACTATTTTTGGATAAAAAAATCTCAATATGAAATATGACTATGTATTTTCATATCACTTTAAGAACAATTATTTTCATATATATTGTCTTATATGTATGTAATCAATATAGTCCTGATAGATAAAATGACTGTTATCCAGACATTATAAATAAGGAAATTAAGAAATAATTTTTGTATTTTTGAAATACTCCTACAATACTATTAAATGCTCAGAGAGCTGATACTTAAATTGATACTTAAATGGCAAGGCCTCAAATTCAGATCTTCTGATTCCAAATCAAAAATTCTTTCCATTACACCAAAATGAAAGAACTCAAATCTTTTGAGTGAGAAGAAGCAACATTCCCCCCCCTCCCCAAAGAGTCTCCTTTTCTCCCACCAATTCTGGACAGCATTTGCTTTTTTTTAGAACCAAAGAATCTGAGAATCATTAGACATATGAGTGGATATTTTTAAAAATAAAGACATATTTAGATAAACTAAAAAATATCAAAAGAGTAAATCTGAGCTATAAACTTACCAACCCACAAAATATATAAAACGGACATCAGCAGAGAGTACAACATCAGAGGCAGCCTGCATCACTCAATAGTGGATCAATCTCTATCATTTACAGACCTGTCTAGGTGTCCTGGAACAACACATAAACCAAACAAATAATGAATAACTAGTCACAGAGAGAAAATTGTTAAATTGCCACCTCCTACCCTTATGGTAATAGCAGCAAGGAAACCCATAGCTATTTTTTTTAAGAATACTGATGATTTTTCCAGCATAAGCAATGTGGTTAGAGTACCAGAGTTGCATGATTTTGTCAGAATTTGAAACTAAATATTCAAAGATGATCTCACAATATTTATGTTAGTCGTAGAATAATATTGCATGAAGGAATACATGTTGAAAAGGAAGATATATATTGTTTTACATTATTTAAATAATTACCTAATATTGAATTGATGAAATTATATAAGTTATGTAGTCCTTATTACCTGAGCAAAAACTCACTTAATGAAATAACAGTTTACTTATGACTTGTTTTAAGAACCTTTCTTTGCTCTGTCCACCAATCTGAAATTGTTCTTTCAAAACATTTGCTAGAGTACATTCATTTCTGTACTTAGAAACTTAAGCCAATTAATCTCAGACCTCAGAGTAATATATCATTTCTACTAACTTCCCCTTTCTAAAATACAGCAAAGACTGGTGAGATGAGTGTATTTGTCAGGGTTCAACTAGAGAAAAAGAACATCTTATAGGATACACACACACACACACACACACACACACACACACACACAAGTATACATACACATACATATATGTAATAAATATGTGTATTAGTTATAAGGCATATGCCTTTTTAGATGTATTTATTATAAGCAGTGTATCTGTTTTTATATAAGTATGCATTTATTTTAAAGAACTGGCTTATAATTGTTAATACTGGCTAAGTAAATCTAAAATCCATGGGGAAGACAGTCAGGAAAGGAAGGAAAAATCACAAGGAGGGTGGAATCTCAAAAGTACAGGCTGAAGCTTGCTGTCCATGGGCTAAAATCTCTTAATTTATTAAAGGTCTAATGTTTAAAGGTTTCCTAGTTGATTAATTCAGGCTCTTTTTTTTAATTTTTTTTTTTTATTCAGTCTCTTTTGATTCACTTAAAGCCAACTGATTAGAAACTTCAATCCTGTCTACCAAATTGCTTCTCAGCTGTATGTCATAATGTTTCAGTGAATAATGGGGAAGTTGTTTGCTTGTTACAAAAGTACTGTTGTCTTTGTCCTCCAGCTTTCTTAAGAGAATATAATTTTAGCTACCCTAATCAGAAGCATACTAGAAAGGGAATTCTGTGTACCATAGTTCAGCTTAGCCAAATTGACATATTAAAATCCATTCCAGTGGCATTCTTCCTTAATTATGTAATTCTGATACGTTTAGCTTTGGTAACAAGTTTTCTCTTGATGCTTTGGGAAATTCAACAATTTAGAGGTTACACCAAGATCCTTATGAGACTCCCTAACTGTGCAACCCAAGACTCTTGACAGTGTTTTCCAGTGAGGCAGCTTGAGACTCACTCAGGGGTCTGTTCAACTGGAAGAAAAGGCTGTTTCTCATGATGTTCTGATTTCTATTTTCTTTTCATTGAAGTGAGACCAAATGTGAGACTTTATTTATCGTCTCCAACGAAGTAAGATCCCTTTTAGGAATTATTTGGTTTTCTGTTCTTATTTGAAAGACTTTTATCTTTGGTGGAAAATGGTATTGGTATTGTCAACACTACTATTTGTCAGTCTTCATTAGTTTTTTAGTGTTAAGTCTTTAAGATGTTCCTAGGGAAAAAGATGATCTTGATAAATTTATTTCTTGAGCCGAGGATTTCAGAATGTAACTCTTCAGAACAACAACTTTTGGCCAAAACTTATAGAAACATAGGAGATTTTTCCTCAGGCTGTCTTGCTTTGTCTTTGAGACGCTTGTTCTGTGGGAAACCTCCCTTCCAAACTTTGTATATGCTAGGAGTCCTTGATAGTGAATGTCCAAGACAAGTTGCATAAGAAACTTTTAGACTGACCTTTCCTAGACTCTCAAGAGTTTTTCTCAGTTTAAACAGAACTCCATGCCCTCTCCAAGCCAGGCTGTTTAAATTAAAATTTAATTATAATGGTCATTTATTGAATTATCACTCTAAATAGCATAATTCCACCAAAGATAATTTAGAATTACAGTGGCCACTCTCAGAAGCTTTTGAGGTCAATAATTTATGTTTATGTGAGAGTTTCCATAGAATATAAACTAAGTAAATTCCAAAATATTAAAAAGTCTGTACTTTCTGATTAGTGTGAGGAAGCTAAACTGTTTTCCAAACTGTTTGTAACATTTTACATTCTCATCAGCAACGTATGAGGTCTTCTTGCCAACACTTAAAAGATTGTCTGTATTTTTTATTATAAATAAGCTAGTGAGTATGAAATGGTATCTTATTATGGTTTTAATTTGCATTTTTCTAAAGTATATTTTGTTCATTTTTAATTGGTATGTTTATCTAATACATAGGAATACTGTTGACTTGTCTGTTACGGTCCTGTATCCTGAAACAGTGCTTAGCTCATTTATTAGTTCGAGTATCGGCTTTCTTTATCTGTCACCGCCACTTCAATAACTATTGGATCTGCTGGATCATATGGCCCAAGTGACAGAGCAGCTTGCACTGACTCTGGATCTGTTGCGGAGCCTTCTCCTGTTCTGGGCCCCACACAAAACAAGCAGCTTTTTGGGTTACTTGGTTAATGAACTGGAGTAGAACAATGAAATGAGGTATATGTTGCCTCCAAAATCTAATGAAACCCACTAAGTATTCTGCTTCTTTCTTGATTGTTGGAGGGGACAGATGCAACATAACCCATAACCTATAACTTAGAAAGGGTATCTTCACATGCTTTACACTTGACATGCTGGACCCTTAGAAATTTCACTGAGGTGGAAGCCTTCTAAATTTTTGTCAAATTTAATTCCCACCCTCTGGCATGCAAGTGTCTTACCAATGAGTCTAAGAGTATTTGTACTTCTTGCTATCTAGGTCCTGTCAGCATAATGCTATCAAAATAACTGACCAATGTGATGTCTTGTAGAAGAGAATGGTAATCAAGAGCCTCCAAAATAAATTATGACATAGAGCGGGAGAGTTGATATGCCCCTGAGGTAGAACGGCAAAGGTGTTTTGCTGGCTTTGCAGCTGAAACAAACTGCTCCTGGTGGTCTTTATTAAAAGGTATCAAGGAAAAAGTATTTGATCAATGACTACATATTAGGTACCAGAGGATGTGTTCTGAAACCACATCTGATTTAGCAGCTGCAATTGGAGTCACTATCTGGTTAAGTTTACAAAAATCCACTGTCATTCTCTAAAATCCATTTGTTTTCTTCACTGGCCAGATAGGCTAGTTAAATGGGAATGTGGTAGAAATTATCACCTCTGCTTCCTTCAAGTCCTTGGTGGTTTTAAACTCTGCAGTCCCTCCAGAACGAGGTATTGTTTTGGTTTACTGTTTTCCTAAGTAGAGGCAGTGACATTTTGGGTCTCCTGGAATTAGTGTCAGTTCATAGATGGTGCTCAATAATCCCTGAAAGTCCCCTTTCCCCCAAAGCACAGTTAACCCTGGTAAAAGACTGCAGGTCCCTTTGGGGAAGGCTGGAGGAAATATTAAAATACATGGTTTTACTACTGCACTGGGATCCTTTCTTTTTTTTTCTTTTCTTTTTTTTTTTGGTACGCGGGCCTCTCACTGCTGTGGCCTCTCCCATTGCGGAGCACAGGCTCCGGACGCGCAGGCTCAGCGGCCATGGCTCACGGGCCCAGCCGCTCCGCGGCATGTGGGATCTTCCCGGACCGGGGCACGAACCCGTGTCCCCTGCATTGGCAGGCAGACTCTCAACCACTGTGCCACCAGGGAAGCCCTGGGATCCTTTCTTAAGGGGGCCCATCCTATCCTTCATTCATGGGGTTCTAGGTATGTAAAGTTTAATTTGATCTTCATTTTCTAGTACCTAGGGTTGTAAAGTTAGGTGTCCATGGGATATCTGTTTAACATCCTAAAACTATTACACTCCAAATAGA
>RJWK010054620.1:0-14981 GCA_004363435.1 Platanista minor
GGAATTTCAGATAATCAATGAATATTCTTTAGTATGTTCCCAACATTGCATGGGACATAACTATGCTAAAAATTGAAGACATGCTTATACTGAAAAAGTTATTCATTGCTTAATGACATTCTAATTGAGTGCCCTGTATTTTGATTTGCTATATCTGGCAACCCTACCCTGGGGTGGCATCCAGCAGGAACCCAGAGCCCAAAGATAAAGGAAATCAACACCTTTTGTGATCTGGAAGGCTGTGCACACGTCGGCAGTTGTACTGAGATCAGTGGCGGAAAGGAAGGGATTCTGCACTTTATAAATGTACTTTGTCATACATTTATTTTAATTATATGCACATTTTTTAAAAGTAACTCAATATACAAAAAACAAAAATCAGTTTTGCACAGGACACAACCTACCTGAAGCCACCGTTGCAGTGAGGTGGAAGCCCAAGGCCAGCCTGACCCAAGTTTGTGGAGAGACCTCTCTTCCAGGATCAGCGATTGACTGTGGTGAGGAAGAGAGTCACTAAGAGAAGCCCAGTCTCACCCTTTGGGGGCTGGAGATCCGAGTTCGAGTATGGGCTCCACCTCATTTGTAACAAGGGCAGCCTGGTCAACACACTCACTGGGCACCCAGGGTGGACTGGCATTGTACACGCCAGTCCCCTTGGATCCTCACGGTAGGTCCTGTCATCATCTCCATTTTACTGTCCATGAAACTGAGTTTCAACAAAGTTCGGGAATTTGGCCATTGTCACACAGCCGCCAAAAAGCAGAGCAAGAATTCCAACCTGGGTCAGGCACACACCAGACCGCGGAAGTTCCAGGAGTTCGCGCCTCCTGGACCATCCGACATTCTTACCTGCACACCTGCCCACTAGGACACACCCACTCAGATAAACAGGCACACACTGAGCCAGTCCTTCCGGGAAATTCAGCACGCGCGTGGCCTGCAGCTGTGCTGCCGCTGCTACCCGCCCCTCTCCTGAGGTTAGCGATGCCCGTTCACCCTCCCCCACCTCTGGAGAACCGACGGGAACGGTCCTGAGAACTACAACTCCCAAGCATACCCTCCTCTTCCGGCGCACAGCCTCCTGGGACTTGTTGTTCTACCCAGAACCCTGATATCCGCCGGTCCCGGCTCCGACCAAGGACTCCATGTCCCAGCATGCCGCGGAACCGCAAGGCCGACGCTCAGAGGGCATCCTGCCGCCTTCCCGGGCGCGCAGGCGCAGCGCCGCTGTTTGTCGGCGCCTGAGAAGGGAGGAGGTACGGTCAAAGCCGAGGCCGAGGCGGAGCTGACCAGACTTGACTCCGGCCCATAACCTGCCTCTAGCCCCGCGTCGACCGTAGGACCCCAGAGTGGATGGAGAAGATCGAGCCCTGAGATCACCGCCAGGCCGGTCGGCGCGGTGGCCACACAGAGCAGGCCGGCAGACAGGCGTGCCTAAGCTGCCCAGGGCCTTCCCTCAGATCGCCGGCGAGGGGCCTAGGCCCCGCCCCCGCGACCAGGCCCGGCTCTGCCCTTTGGGACCGGAGTCGACCCGACCGGAAGTGGAGCTTTCACCGGGGCCATAGGCCAGTGACTAGGTCGGACCCGGGCCTCCCGTCGGGGCCGGACTGGGACGAGGCCCCGGGGAGGCCCCTAGCCCACTAAACCCTTTCCTAAGGCCGACGCCCGCCAGGAAGATGCAGCGCGCCCTACCGGGCGCCCGCCAACACTTGGGGGCCATCCTGTCCAGCGCCAGCGTGGTGGTGAAGGCTCTGTGCGCTGCGGTACTGTTCCTCTACCTGCTGTCCTTCGCCGTGGACACGGGCTGCCTGGCGGTCACCCCAGGCTACCTCTTTCCACCCAACTTCTGGATCTGGACTCTGGCCACCCATGGGCTGATGGAACAGCATGTGTGGGATGTGGCCATCAGCCTGGCCACAGTGGTGGTGGCTGGACGTTTGCTGGAGCCCCTCTGGGGGGCCTTGGAGCTGCTTATCTTCTTCTCAGTGGTGAACGTGTCTGTGGGGCTACTGGGGGCCTTCGCCTACCTTCTCACCTACATGGCTTCCTTCAACTTGGTGTACCTTTTCACTGTCCGCATCCACGGCGCCCTGGGCTTCCTAGGTGGTGTCCTGGTGGCACTCAAGCAAACCATGGGGGACTGTGTGGTCCTGCGAGTGCCCCAGGTGCGTGTCAGTGTGGTGCCCATGCTGCTCTTGGGGCTGCTGCTGCTGCTGCGTCTGGCCACACTGCTCCAGAGCCCAGCGCTGGCCTCCTATGGCTTTGGGCTGATCTCCAGTTGGGTGTATCTTCGCTTCTACCAGCGCCATAGCCGAGGCCGAGGCGACATGGCCGACCACTTTGCCTTTGCCACCTTCTTCCCTGAGATCCTGCAGCCTGTGGTGGGGCTGTTGGCGAACTTGGTGCATGGCCTCCTGGTGAAGGTAAAGATATGCCAGAAGACAGTGAAGCGCTATGATGTGGGTGCCCCATCCTCCATCACCATCAGCCTCCCAGGCACAGACCCTCAAGACGCAGAGCGGAGAAGGTACTGTGGAATCTTCCAAAACCTTGTCGAGCTAGGAGAGTATTATTAATCAAGTCACATTCCATCTGTTGAGGTGCTTGCTGTATGTAGGCTGGCAGCCTACAGTTAGATGTTGGGGCGGATTCAGAAAGAGAGAAAAGCCAGCTTGTGGCCTGGAGCTCAGCATTTAAGTGTCTGGGCTGCAGGAGGTGCTTTCCAAAATTAGGGAATAAAAGTGGCCTTTCTTACCACTCAGGCCGCTTAAGTTTCAGGAAATGCCCTGCTTCCTTTTGAGCTGTGTAAGGGGCAAATGGAGAGCCAGGTACACGTAACTCTGGCCTTGTCTCAGAATCTGCAAATCCTAGACCCTGGTCCTGTGGGAGCCAGAAACAACCTGCTGGTTCTTCTTCCCCTGTGAGAGAGGGACAGAGGAGGAGACATGGGATCCTTAAGAGATGGTCTGGGCCACCCTAGTTTCCAAACGCTGGACTACACCCTCTTCCTGAGCCTTAGTTCCGATGTTGTGCTTCTCTACCGCTTATTTATCGAGAGGGAAGCCTCGGGTATAACTAGACTTAGACACACCCCCTCACCCCCACCACCCCCCACCTACTCTGGCAGGCATGTGTCACCAGACCCAGGGGACAGCCACATGACCCACCGAGGGAGCCTGCTGACCACACCAGGAAGTGGAGACAACCTTTTCATTAGCTGTAAACCAAGCCATCTGCACCATCAGGAATCCCAACTGAATTATTCACTGAATGCACCTTGGCCAGGGCAGGACAGATCTTTTTTAATCCATCTCTTTCTCTCTCTCCCAGGTCTGTGGACTTACCAGAGTGGTCACAGCTCTGTTTCCAACATTCTTCTTTTTTTTTTTTTTTTTTTTTTTTTTTTTTTTTTTTTTTTTTTTTTTTTTTTTTTTTTTTTTTTTTTTTTTAATTTTATTTATTATTTTTGTCTGCGTCGGGTCTTCATTGCTTCGCGCGGACTTTCTCTAGCTGCGGCGAGCGGAGGCTACTCTTCATTGCAGTGTGCGGGCTTCTAATTGCGGTGGCTTCTCTTATGGCAGAGCACAGGCTCTAGGCGCGTGGCCTTCAGTAGTCGTGGCTCGTGGGCTCTAGCGCAGGCTCAGTAGTTGTGGCACACGGGCTTAGTTGCTCCGCAGTATGTGGGATCCTCCCTGGCCAGGGTTCGAACCCGTGTCCCCGGCATTGGCAGGCGGATTCGTAACCACTGCGCCACCAGAAGCCCCCTCAACATTATTCTTGAATGTTTTTTTTGATGCAGTTACTTGAGTAGTGAAATTTAGAGCAGGCTCTGTTCATACTTTCCACATTTATCAAAGCCTTCTGCTTTTGCTCACCTGTGAAATGAGTTCTTAGCAGGCAGCTTTATGAATTCAGCTAGAGTGGTCCCTGTGCTTACTCTCCACTGGGGCTGTGGAGAGTGGGCCACACCCCTTTCTTGAAGGAGTTTCCAGCTGGGGAAGGCCACAGATTACTATGGTCCAAGGTGTCAGGTGTTGAAAAGTACACACGGCATGCTGCAGAGCTTAATTGTGGGCTCTACAGTTTGTGTCTCTGGCTGATGAATCCTAAAGACCGAGGTCTCTATTAACCTTATCCAGTGGAGGAGATGCGGTCAGGAGAGCTGGGCCTGGTAGAAACTGAGCTGTCCTCAGAGCTGTTCAGGTGATCCCAGGCCACAGTGGTGGCCCCTCCCCCAGTGAGAGATCTTGGAGTTGGCTGAACATTGGAAAAACCTCTGTGCAGCACCAAGGAAATGGACAGGTGGAGGCAGATTGGGGTGGGGGGCGGGTGTCAGGTAGTGGGTTCTTGGCATAGTCTTGTGGTTGTTACCTTGCTTGGGGATGGGGGTTACTCCACCAATCAGTTTGACATCTTGCTGCATGCCATTCCCTGACCCAAAGAGCTAGTGACAGTGGGAGGCAGGGGTTCCTATCTTTGACCCTTGTGATAGTGGGAGGAAGGGGTTCCTATGTTTGACCCTTGTGAGGGAGTGATTAGCATGCCACCATCTCTCTACCTTGGCAGGCTTTAAACAGAATTGACAAGGCAGTCTCCAGAATGGGAGCCTGGGTAGCAGCATCCTGTCTGTGCCAACTTGCCATGGTGCCAGGCTGGAGGACAGGGTGGAAGTGTGCTGGGGCTTTCTGTGCCTGTGTTCTTGTCCCTCTTGTCATGTTCCCTGGCATGGTGGAGATTTTGGTTTTCTGCTGGAACATGGAAGGCTATACAGGTTCCCCCATGCTGGTGGCACAGAGTTGGAAGCATCAGGGGTCAACAGTGACCACTAGTAGAAGTGTTAGCTGGCAGCATGGGCATCCCACCTCCTGGTGGGCCGGGTCCCAAGTGCACGTATATACTTTCTTCTAGCGAACTTTCCCACCTCCCCTCAGAGCGGGGTCTCCAGGGGTCTGCCCGGTGGAACCAGTAGGCTGTGGCCTGTGCCCTACCCACATGGATTGTTTCTCCTTCCTTTCCTCCTGCTAGGACGCTGTGTGTTCCTGCTCTAACACAGGTCCTGGTGGGTTTGGAGATTCTTCTCGGAAGGAGAATATTAGAGTCAGTTAGGAGGGGTGAGCTGACCCAGGTTGGCCCTGCTTCCCAGGCTGAGCCAAGGCAGGTGCTTGAGTTCCAAACTTCCCCACAGACCCTTGCCAGGAGGCTCAAAATACTCCTAACAAGGAGAGGGGGAGAAGTAATGCCTTGAATGTGATGCCAGTGCCCAGCAGAAACTCACATGTCCAGGGACTTGCCCTTCTACCTGTCTGACCAGGGACACCAGCTTTGCCCAACCTTAGGCACCATCCTCAGAACCATTCCTGGGGCTGGCCTGTGGGCAGGCTGGCAGGCACCCAACTGGCCTTCTCAGCCTGGAGGTGCCCCAGCTAGGGAAGGAAGGCCCTACAGCCTTTGCGTCCTCATTCTGATGGCAGAGTGTGCCCTAATCCAGTCCCTGTGGAGCCCTGGGCCCTGTATGGGGAAGGAGAACCCATAGGGTTCTGAGAGAGGAGTGTGAGCAGTAAGGCATGTAAGTTTCCTGGGGGAAACAGTGCAGGGCATGAGCCAAGTTCAGATCCCGAGTGACCTGTCATCTTTCCCCCGGCCCCAGGCAACTGGCTCTGAAGGCCCTCAACGAGCGGTTGAAGCGAGTGGAGGACCAGTCCGTCTGGCCCAGCATGGAAGACGATGAAGAGGAGGCTGGGGCCAAGATGGATAACCCCCTGCCGTCAGACAAGGCCCCCACGCTCCCAGGGAAGGGGCCTGTCCCAGAATCCAGCCTGATCACCTTTGAGGCAGCTCCCCCGAAGCTGTAACTCTAGACCACCTTGAGTGTAGCACCTCTTCTCCCAAGCCCCCCTTGACACACTCTCAGCTACTCCAGGGCACTGACTGCTCTGAGGAGAGTGAAGAAGGCCTGCTGGGGGTTGCCACAGCCTTCTGCTATTTCTCGCCAACACTACCCAGGATTCTTGCTACCTGGTTCCAACTCCAGATAACCACTATGCCAGGCATGGGGCCTCTGAAGCACAGCCAGCCCAGGCCATCTGAGGTAAGACTGTACCTCAGCAGACAGCCTCAGGCAAGTGGCTGCAGGGGCACTGGTGCCATGGCTCCTAGGCCAACCCTCACACCTGATACTGGTTGCCGAGAGCCCTGAGCCAAGGCAAGGATTTGCCAAAAACATTCTGGGAGTCCAGCCAGTGCAGGAGCCAGTGCAGGGCTGTACATCCCTGCCCGCCCACAAAGAGACTACATTCATGTCAAGATTTCTGATTCCCTCTGCTGTGGCCATAGCTGCTTCTGGGCCAGAACAGTCACAGCTCCCAGGTATTTTCTACAGGACCACTTGAGTGGGCAGCCAAGCCCAGCCTCGCAGTATCAATAAAGCAGTTCTTTGAGGTATGGCTCCTGGGCTCTGTTAGACCACCTGTGCAGCCCCCTCATCATGCTCAGCTGCAGAGTTAGACAGGGACTTAACTCTAGGTTCAAGGGCTCAGTCACCAAGGCTACTCCAGCTGGATAAAAAGCCCATTGCCCTCATCCCCTTCCCCCCATCACACTCCCCCTTGCCTCACCACCACATGCCCACTGTCAAGCAGTCTTCCCAGAGCTGCCACCTCAGGCTCCTACTTACTTTCTGCCTCCCTACACTACCTGGTGAAGGAGGCCCTGCCTGGAGGACCTGATAATTAAGCGCCTCTCTATCATAAGGAGTTGTTCGTGTCCATGGCCTACCTCCAAGACAGAGTGCTCAGGGCTTGACACCTAGGGAGGCAGCCCACCCCCAGGTCCCATCCTGTCATTGCCCAGATTTGACCAACACAGTCTAGAAACTCCACCATAGTGAGCAGCTGGGAGACTGAAATACACACAGCCGCACCATTCACAGCTACAGTCCTCGGGCCTGCTAGGGCCCTGGGTGGCATGGGGTGCTTAGCAGCCAGATCCAGGGGGCTAGTGTGCCAAGAGAGCTTTAGCCCCTCAGTGAGCAGCCAGGGACGGGTCCCCATCTTGCCCAGCTGCCCATTTTTTCACACTGATGGCATTAGCAAGAACTATCCCCAGCTTTGGGCTGTTCCTCCCATCCAGTCTTTTCAGTCTTTATTTATTTATATATACATTTTTTGGCCGCGCCTCACGGCACGTGGGATCAAACCCACGCCCCCTGCATTCGACGTGCGGAGTCTTAACCACCAGACCACCGGGAAAGTCCCTTCAGTCTTTTTTAAAATTTTATTTTACTTTTTTTTCTTATTTCTGGACATACCAGCACAAGTTGAGTTGCTGTGGGCAGGGGGCAGTCTTGCAACCCAACTTCATCCAGACACATGATCCATAAACTCCTCTGGGATGGCAGAGAAAGAAGGAAAGGGGAGGTACTCCAGCATGAGGAGCAAGTAATAATGTCACACAAAGGACTCCGGCTACCCGTGACCGCACCAGTGCCTGAGGTGTCCCGTGACCGAGTCAGCTGAGAGAGTCCAGGAGGTCTCAGCCCCGGCTACCACACTGAGGGGCAAATCCAGGCTTCCCCTAGTTCTGGGAAGAGCTCACGGCTGGATCCTCTTGCGGTACAGGTAGGCGTTGCTCACCTGGTTCATAATGACCAAGCTGGTAACGACAGGGCATAGCACAGCCAGGTACCAGACCCCACCAGTGACTGTGGCAGTGAACCAGAGTGAGCACATGCCCAACAAGAGGCTGGCACTACCCAGAAGGTAGCCCACCAACCCAGAAGTGGCATGGTACAGCTTGAGCTTGGCCAGGGGCCATCGAGGCAGCAATTTGGGGTAG
Source organism: Platanista minor (assembly GCA_004363435.1). Taxonomy (NCBI): domain Eukaryota; kingdom Metazoa; phylum Chordata; class Mammalia; order Artiodactyla; family Platanistidae; genus Platanista; species Platanista minor. Next base: position 7,834 of record RJWK010054620.1, read on the forward strand.
AGCAGCCCCACCCCACCTGAGCACTGCAGCCCTGCCCACAGCACAGCTAGCAGCCCTGCCCGCCCATGCCACGTGGCCAGGTGGGCTTTGCCAAGCTGTTCCTTGTGAAGGATGACAAGGCCCAGGCCCAGCAGTGCACACAGCACGGCCAGCAGCTGCAGAACCCAGTGGCAGCGTGCTCGGCCCTTCCGCGAGAGGGAGCGCAGCAGCGAACTCTCAGGAGAGAACACCAGCAGTGCCTCGGTCATCAGGAAAGAGAACTGGGGAGACAGGGATGGGACACTAAATGAGACTGCTGCCCAGTAGAAGGGAAGAAAGTTTTAGATAGAACCTAAGCTGCCAGCTAGTGTGGGCAGATTCCGCTTCATTCTCTCCCCACTAACGAGTATCTATGTGGTGGCACAAGAGTGGAGAACTCCATCTGGGACAGAACATCTGCTCTGAGTAACCAGCAGGAGGTACCTCTCCACACTGCTTCTAGGTGCTATTCTGAAATGTCATCTCTGCTGTGCTACCCGGCAAACACAAGGTTTGAGATGTGGCAGTTATAAATGTTTCACAAGCTTTGTTTTTCTGACACAGGACTGGATACAATTTCTTGTCAAGAGTTGGCCACGTGGGTGCACTGTTTGAGGAAAATTAGGTGCATCACTATAAATTAAGGTGAAAAGGGACACAGGTACACCCAAATGCATATTCTAAGCCTCCTGCCTGGAGGTGGACGAAGCCTCATTTTGTGCTTAGACAAACCCATTTGCCCTGCATCTCGAATACTCTAGTTCAAGCGTGGGATATAAACTATAGGCAGGAGTTGGAGCATACAGTTCATCCAACCCCACATCCCATTACTGCAAACAGATATTAAGTGTTCATTAACATTTAGAGGGCGCTAAGACCACCACCCATAGCTAATGCTCCCTCCCATCTCTAAGAGCTGGCCAGGCCCACTACTTACAGCCAGAGACATAAGCACGGGGTGCCAGGAGAAGAGACCTGGAATGAGAAGAGGAAGCCTCGTGAAGCTGAAGCAAGAACCCAGCTACGCCAGTCCCCACAGGCTGAGGAGTATGAGTAGCTCATCGTCCAAGGAGGTGCTGCCAAAATGCAAGCCCCCTCTTGCGGCAACAAACTGACCCCATACCTATCATCTCTTCCTGGACCCTCCCTGGACCAGAAGCCATGCTTTGCCACTCCTCTGGCAGTCCTCCCTCCTTCCCCCTGCACTTTGCAAGAGGCAGCTAAGTGGAGCACCAAGACAAAAGAAGCCAGGTACTCTATGGGACCTGGCCAAGCTGGCAGAGCCTCAACTCTCATCTATTCCACCCCACTTATTCCTCCAGCATAGCATGTCCCTCAGCCAACCAGGCCTTCCCTAGGAGTCAGACCCAAGGCTTACTATTTCCCCTGCTCCCAAGGAAAAGTGACACTTTCCTTCCCAAAAGTCAACTATGAATTCTACTTACTGGAGCCAGGCCTGGCAAGTACAGCCACAAAGATGGTGAAGCCCAGGGCCACAATGTGGGCAGCAGCCCCAGATGCAGTGCGCAGAGCTCGGTATATGTGCGACTCGGTCTCCACAGAAAGGGCCATGGTCAACCAGGCCGGCTGTAGCCTGAAAGCATAGCAGAGTAAGCAAGGGTCTCTGGTGCTTGCTGTCCACTCCTTTCACTGGAGCAAGGTTTGCGGGGCAGGAATGCCACTCTCTTCCAAAAAGTTAAGGTAGGAAGGGACAGTACTAAGGCAGGCACCAGGAATAGTCGAGGACTGGTGGCCTGTTAGCGTGTACCCGCATCTGAATTGGCACTGATCACTGGCCCACCTTCCAGGTAAGATGGGCAAGGCCGTGTAATAGACTACCAATCCCAGCGTGCACCACGCCATCGCCGGGCGGGAGCGCCTGATGGAAGGGCGTGAAGCACTACGGGAATTGTAGTTCCCAGTTGCGTCGAAATTACGGCCTGAGTCCCTTTGCGCACAACCTCCCCACTTGTCGCTGGCATGCTTCCCCTACACGCTAGGGATTCGCCTGCCTCACCCGCAGCGCCGACCTGACGAGGTGGTTCCCTCCCGAGAAAGTGGGTTACTCGGGGCTCTGCCGCGCACCCTGCCGCTCCGTCGCGGAGCCTCTTAACTTCCTGGTGCGACGCCTACCCATCCGGGACTTCCTGGGACAGTCCCCCGCAGCCACACGGCTGAGTCGCGCTGCACAGGCGCTGTTGAGCCGGTGGCCTCACGGGTGTTCAGTGCGCAGGCGTGCTTGACCAGGCAGCCCAAACCTCCGGGCTGTTTCTGACAGGTGCTCCCAGGGACAGTGGCCCCAGCTACGGACCCCGGCCCCGCTAGCGCCATGGGCAGTAGCTGCCGCATCGAATGCATATTCTTCAGCGAGTTCCACCCCACGCTGGGGCCCAAGATAACCTATCAGGTGCCATCCGGGCTCGCGGGGCATGGGAGGCAAGGTAGAGGGACGCTCGGGGGAGTTCAGCCAGCTGCCTGGAAGCGGTTGAACCGCGTGCCCCGTGCTGCACGCAGGCACGCCACCCCTTCATTCGCGCAAAATCGTGAACCAAGAGTATATTCAGACCCAGTCCCAGGCTCCCGGTGTGGCAAGGCAAACAAACATTCACATAGGCAGTGATTGTGGGAAATTGGGCTGTGGGGGCCCAAGGGAGGTGCCAGGTTCTACGAGAGGTGTGAGTGGTGATCCACTAGTATCCCTGGATGCATAGGAATTTAGGTGAGGCAGGACTGTGCCAGGTGGAGGGTACAGCGTATGCAAAAGCCAGGAGGTAGGTGAGAACATAATGTGTGTTTGGAAACACAAAAGAGTAGGCCTGGGTGGATGGGAGAGAGGAGAAACCCTGGAGAAGAGGGATTAGGTCTTGGGGGTCACCCTGTGTATTCCACCTAGTTATAAGGTCCACTAAGGGGACTCTTGTCACTCCCTTCCACAGGTCCCCGAGGACTTCATCTCCCGGGAGCTGTTTGACACCGTCCAGGTGTACATCATCACCAAGCCAGAGCTGCAGAATAAGCTTATCACTGTGTGAGGCCCTAACTGGGGGGTTGGGAGGGTTTCCAGGAGGAGTGGAAAGACTTTGGGGGTGAGAGGAGCCTGACTCTGTTCCCATCTGTTCCCCTCGTCCAGCACAGCCATGGAGAAGAAACTGATTGGCTGCCCCGTGTGTATCGAGCACAAGAAGTACAGCCGCAATGCCCTGCTCTTCAACCTAGGCTTCGTGTGTGATGCCCAGGCCAAGACTTGTGCCCTTGAGCCCATCGTCAAAAAGCTGGCTGGCTACCTGACCACACTGGAGGTATGCAACACGATGGGCTTGGGTGGATGGGCAGGCAGAGTTAGGGAAGGTGTCACATGTCTCCAAAGCCCTCCAGACCCAGGAACCTGCCAGGGTAGGATGCCAGCCAAGGATCCTGGGGTGTGCCCACCATGCTGTCCATGCTCCATCAGCTAGAGAGCAGCTTCGTGTCCACGGAGGAGAGCAAACAGAAGTTGGTGCCCATCATGACCATCTTGCTGGAGGAGCTAAATGCCTCAGGCCGGTGCACTCTGCCCATCGGTATGGCTCAGCCTCTGCAAGGACAGCAGAGGGGTCGAGGCGGGATGGGAAAGTGGCAGGGGAAGGTGAGCCCAGTCAAGGACAAGACTCGTGAACAAATTGGTGTCCAGGAAATAGCCATGAGCTGGGCTGATTATGTCCAGGGTCCAGTGCGTGATGGGGCTGGAGAGGGGGAGGCCAGTAGACCTCTCTAGCTCTGCTCCTTGGGCGTGTTCCTTCCCCTGTATGGACCTGTCTGTTGCTCCATAAAAGGAGAAGATGGCCCTACCCAGAGTCATCTGCCTGCCTCAAAGGTGGCTGGGAGGACTGGATGGTAATTGATGGCCTCTTGGAAGAGATGGCACTGAGGATATGGGTGGGGTCCCCTGCAGATGAGTCTAACACCATCCACTTGAAGGTGATTGAGCAGCGGCCTGACCCTCCTGTGGCCCAGGAGTATGATGTGCCTGTTTTTACCAAAGACAAGGAGGATTTCTTCAACTCACAGTGGGACCTCACCACACAACAGGTATGCTAGCCCTCCCTGGCTGTCATGACCTGTGGCTGGCCACAGCCCTGGCCTCATCCCACCCCTACTGACCCTGCTCTTCCCTGCCCAGATCCTGCCCTACATTGATGGTTTCCGCCACATCCAGAAGATCTCGGCTGAGGCAGACGTGGAGCTCAACCTGGTGCGCATCGCCATCCAGAACCTGCTGTGAGTGGGCAACAGTGACACTCAGGACAGGGTCGCCAGTCAGGAAGAGCCCAGGGGCCCTGAGTGTGGGAGCTGGGAAGGCATGGCCCTCAGAAGCTGAGCACAGCTATCTCCCCCAGGTACTACGGCGTTGTGACATTGGTGTCCATCCTCCAGGTAGGTGTGTCTGGGGTCTGATTAAATGGAGAATGGATCATGTGGCTGAGCCCAATTGGGGCTGTGTCAGACTTCCAAGCCCCTCACTCAGGCCCCTGTGCCTCCTGCTACCCTCCAGTACTCCAATGTGTACTGCCCAACGCCCAAGGTCCAGGACCTGGTAGATGACAAGTCCCTGCAGGAGGCGTGTCTATCCTACGTGACCAAGCAAGGTATTGGCAGGCTCTGGGGGAGGCCATCTCAGGGAGGGCAGGGCCACCTGGAGAGCTGACCCCTGATGCCTACAGGGCACAAGAGGGCCAGTCTCCGGGATGTGTTCCAGCTGTACTGCAGCCTGAGCCCTGGCACTACTGTGAGAGATCTCATTGGGCGCCACCCCCAACAGCTGCAGCACGTTGATGAACGGTCAGAGGGGGATCCCCTGGGGCATGGAAGGTTTGCCTGAGGGCAGTTACACTCTCTGTGTCTCTCCCGACCCCTGGGTCAGGGAGAAAGCAGGAGATTCCTAGTGAGCAGAATCATGTGGCACTGCTACTCCAGGAAGGCTTCCTGGAGGTGATGGGTTTGAAGGCCAGTCTGGTCACTGAAACAAAACTGGAGGGGAGACTGGCCTGGCTAGAAGGAGGCCTGGCCAGAGCATCACCCCTTTCTTCCTCGACCCTCACCCCAGGAAGCTGATCCAGTTCGGGCTTATGAAGAACCTCATCCGGCGACTACAGAAGTATCCCGTGCGGGTGTCTCGGGAGGAGCGGAGCCACCCTGCCAGGCTTTACACAGGCTGCCACAGTTACGATGAGATCTGCTGCAAGACAGGTAGAGGCAGGCAGGACCACTGAGGTGGGGTCAGGGCAGGGTGGCCAAGCCAAGGCTTCTGACCTCACCTCCACCACACCACCCAGGCATGAGCTACCAAGAGCTGGATGAACGGCTGGAAAATGACCCCAACATCATCATCTGCTGGAAGTGAGGCTGGTGGGGGCTGGACCAGACACACAGCTATGGCTATTCTCTCCTCCTAAGCCCTGCCTGGTGCATGAGGACAAGACCTACAACCTAGTCCATACTGTCTCAAGGTTAACCCTCATTTCTATAAATAAAGTCATCCATTTCAACCTACCTTTATTGAATACTGCCTCTGAGTCAGCCGCTAGAGAGAAGGCGCAGTGAAAGAAATAGCCATGGTCCGACGCCCTGGAGCACCATCTGGTGGCCAGAACCAACAATGGGCATGTAAAAGTGCCCGCTAATTATAAACTGAAATAAATAGCCAGAAAGAATCAATGGGGAAGCTGAGATGAAAAGTGAGTTGGGATGGGAGCTGAGGCTGCTCTGCATCAGATTCTCAAGGAAGGCCTGGCTGAACTGACGTAAATTGAACTCTGAAGGAGGAAGAGTATTCCAGGCACAGGTAACAGACGCAAAAGCCCTGAAGCAAAAGCCACTTTAGGATGTATGAGGAAGCCAAGGGAAGCCCATGGGGCTGGAACATATTGTAGAAGACAAGGGGGACAGGGGGAAGAAATGAAGTCCCGAGGTAGGAGACGGGGCAAGAGCCTGATTCTGCAGAGTTGCTGGTAAGCTGCTTTGGACATAGTATTTTGAGGGCCAGAGGCAGCCAGATTCACACTCATGTGAGGAAGTAATGCCTCATGTACACCTTTAAAAGACTCCTGGTGGGAATTCCCTGGCGGTCCAATGGTTGGGACTTAGGGCTCTCACTGCCGAGGGCCGGGGTTCAATCCCTGGTCAGGGAGCTAATATCCTACATGCCACGCGGCGCGGCCAAAAAACATAAAAGACTCCTGGCTACTCAGGAAGGTCAAGGGTGGAAGTGGGTCCAGTAAAAAGACCACAATAGTCACCTCATGAGAGGTGATGGCAGCCTGGCCTAGGATGGAGAGAAGGTGTGAGCCCTGCGCAGTATTTCGGGTGTAGAGCCAACAAGGTGGAGCTGCGCGCGAGGAATACTGGAGCGAGGAGGCCACGGAGAGGAGCATCTGTGTGGGCAGAGAGGGAGCAGCTACAGGGAGAGCTGGTGGGGGGCGGGCCGACTTGACATCCATCCGAGCAGGAAGCTAGGCCGCAAGAGTCTGTAACTCAGGGAGACCCGTGAGCCGCAGCCGGTTGTGAGGGAGAAAGCTCCAGGAGTCTAAGGAGGGTTGCTACCCGCAGCCTGGCAAGCAGGCAGACGCTGGCGTGACGGGACCCAGCGCGGGCCGCCGGCAGGGGCGGGACCCAGGCCGCAGTGCGCAGGCGTTGAGCTAACCGTTTCCATGGCGGCGAGGACTCACGCGCCGCAACCGCTCTACAACTGTAGGGTCCCAGACTTCGGCCCCGCGGGAGACCGTAGTCCCCAATCGTGTCAGCACCCCCATCTCAGCGCAGGCCGCTGCTCGCGGTCAGCCGAACCCCACGTTCCCGCTTCCTGTCCCTTGCGCCGACATGGGCGACCTGGAGTTGCTGCTGCCCGGGGAGGCTGATGTGCTAGTGCGGGGACTGCGCAGCTTCCAGCTGCGCGAGATGGGCTCCGGAGGGTGAGGCAGCTGGATCCGGGGTCAGGTGGAGTTATGGGGTCAGAGCCCTTGAGTGGGGGAGTGTGGGCCTGACACTGGGGGGAGGGGTTGCCCGGCGTGGAGGGGCCCCTCGGTGGGGAGGTAAATATCTCCGAGACAGGGTTATATGGTCCTGAGCCACCTTGGACCCCGGTTAGGCTTCAG
>RJWK010054621.1:0-14978 GCA_004363435.1 Platanista minor
ATATATACACTACCAAACGTAAAATAGATAGCTAGTGGGAAGCAGCCGCATAGCGCAGGGAGATCAGCTCGGTGCTTTGTGACCACCTAGAGGGTGGGATAGGGAGGGTGGGAGGGAGGGAGACGCAAGAGGGAGGAGATATGGGAACATATGCATATGTATAACTGATTCACTTTGTTATAAAGCAGAAACTAACACCATTGTAAAGCAATTATACTCCAATAAAGGTGAAAAAAAAACAAAAAGAAAAGAAAAAAGAAGGGCCAAGGAAGCAGCAGCATGTAGCACAGTCTGCATGCGAAACTCGCCAGCACACCCTCCCTCAGGTTTTTAAATCTCTGCCTAAGAGCTGTGATTATAGAAAAGCAGAAATAACATGTTCTTGGAGCTCTTTGCTAAGTAGGTGAAACCAGGCTCTGGGCTTCTGGAAGTGAGAGACATGTGACAAAGACCCTTGAAGGCAAGCAGCCAGCACCAAAGTGAAGCTCTTCATAGTGACACTATTCCACAGGGAAGTTATCAAAAGGACTCAGGAGCCAACCTGAAGATACTCCCACTGGTCGAAGATGGAACAATTTGAGCTTTAATAAATATAATAATTACCGTGGCTTGAAATCCATCAGATACGTTTAAATCTGGGAGTTCATCATGATATTAAAAGAGAAAAAAGAATTTGTCATCCTCAGAGGCTGTGATGAAACCACTTCATTATCTTTTCATAAATGTATTCTGCTTAACAAAGGAAAACCAATGATAGAATTACAATCTCACCATTCTGCTGTCCACAGTGAAATCATAGGTAGAGGTGTTCAGCCTCAACAGTTGCTAACTTATGAAGAGGAACGAGCAGACGTAAAAGTTCCACCCGCAAAACCAGACAGTGGGAAATTCTGTGATGAAAGGCCCAGGTTCTTCAACAGGTAAATGACAAAAAAAAAGAAAGGACAGAGGTGATCTATGGAGTAAATGAGTCTTAAAAGATGTGTCAGAAATTTTCTGTGGGATTATTACTATCATTATTATTATTTTTTGCAGTACGCGGGCCTCTCACTGCTGCGGCCTCTCCCGTCGCGGAGCACAGGCTCCGGACGCGCAGGCCCAGTGGCCATGGCTCACGGGCCCAGCAGCTCCGCGGCACGTGGGATCCTCCCTGACCGGGGCACGAACCCGTGTCCCCTGCATCCGTAGGCAGACTCTCAACCACTGCGCCACCAGGGAAGCCCTGTGGGATTATTTTTTATTGAAGTATAGTTGATTTCCAGTGTTGTGTTAGTTTCAGGTGTACAGCACAGCAATTCAGTTATACATATATTCTTTTTCAGATTCTTTTCCATTATAGGTTATTATGACATAGATACTGAATATAGTTCCCTGTGCTATACAGTAGGTCCTTGTTGGTTATTTTATATATAATAGTGTGTATCTGCTAATCCCAAACTCCTAATTTATCCCTTCCCCACCCCCTTTGGTAGCTATAAGTTTCTCTTCTATGTCTGTGAGTCTGTGTCTGTTTTGTAATAGGTTCATTTGTATCACTTTTTTAGATTCCACATATAAGTGATATCATATGATATTTGTCTTTCTCTGTCTGACTGACTTCACTTAGTATGATCATCCTGTTGCTGCAGATGGCATTGTTTCACTCTTTTTTATGGCTGAGTGATATTCCATTGTATTATAGTGTCTAAGGGATGCTCTTTTGAGTGATAAAAACATTTAAAAATGCAAAGAAGAGATTTCTCTGGATAGGGCATGTTCATGGCTGCATTCACTATGTGCCAGGCACTGAGCACGGTGGGACCCAGGGGCTTCTGGCTCTTCCAACTGGGGAGATGTGCACATTTCACAAGGGCAGGATTGCGGGATTCCACAGCAAAACACTGTCGGTTTGCCCTGGGCAAATCGCTTCTCCCACTGCTCTGACCATAGAAAGATGTTTCCCATCAGCCTTTTCAGCCAGCCCACCAGTATCATCTCCAGCAACAAAAACCTGCAACATCTTGTAACCTTGTGGAAAAGTGTTTGTGCTCATTTCTCAACTATGAAGAAGGTAAAACTGAACTCGTCTAGGAACGTGTGTTGAGATCACAGCCCCGTTGCTGATTCTGTGTTTACAAACACCTCCTGGTTTGTTTCTTGATAAAGAGGGACCACCCCCCAGGTTAAAAAAAGGTCCAAGCACTTGCAAGGCTGAGGCGGCTGCTGTGCAATGGCAGGCTTCCCATCTAGGGAAGGGGGACTGAGACTTGAATCTGAGTTTCCCTGTTACGGATTGAACTGTTCCCCCCACCGCCCCCCAAAAATTCCTGTGTTGAAGTCCTAATCCTCCATACCAACCTTATTTGGAGACAGGGTCTTTACAGAGGTATCAAGTTAAAAGAAGGTCATTAGGGTGGGCCCTAATGTAATAGGACTGGCAGAGTTGAGAAGACAGATCAGCATTTTGGATGGCTGAGGTAGCTGGAATTTGTAGGGAAAGGCACCAAAGAGGAGGGTGCTGAAAAGGGGTTAAAGAAAGAGCTGCAGGGCTTCCCTGGCGGCGCAGTGATTGAGAGTCCGCCTGCCGATGCGGGGGACGCGGGTTCGTGCCCCGGTCCGGGAAGATCCCACATGCCGCGGAGCGGCTGGGCCCGTGAGCCGTGGCCGCTGAGCCTGCGCGTCCGGAGCCTGTGCTCCGCAGCGGGAGAGGCCACAACAGTGAGAGGCCCGCGTACCGCTAAAAAAAAAAAAAAAAAAAGAAAAAAAGAAAAAAAAAGAAAGAGCTGCAGAAATCTACCTGGGAATTCCCTCACGGGACTTTGGCTGAATACTAACACCCACATGTGTTGGGTGAAACCCCATGAGGTGAATCCAAAAACAACTCCTGGACACCCACAAAGTGAATGACTACCCGAGCTCACACAGGGCTGGGAAATGTTCAGACCAGCTCCAGTGGAGAAACCTGAAACATTCAGTAGAGACTCTAGAAAGGCCACACCTCAGAAGCTTTCATGTTACTGAATTACCTGACAAAGACAGCTCAACACTTTTTAAAGGAAGACAGGGAAACCCAGACACTCAACAATATAATATTTATGATGTAAAGCATTCCCCCAAATTACTAGAAATGCAAAGAAGCACGAATAAAAATGACAGAAGATGATGGAATAAGCACACAATATTTTTAAAGCAGCTCTTATAATGTATGACATTTAAAGGAAAATGTGCACATAACGAGGACAGAGATAGAAGATATAGACAAGAACAAAATGGAATTTGTGGACGTAAATGTACAATATATGAAAGGAAAAATTCCCTGGATGTGTAGAACAGCAACTTAAGCATTGGAAGAAGTGCTCAGTGAACCGGAAGTGCATTTTTAGCAGCTCCCTGGGGAGAAATGAACAGACTCCCCAGGGACCTGCTAAAAATGCACATTCCTGGACCTCATGTCCAGAAAGGCTTACTCACCAGGCCTGGTTTGGGGCCCAGGAATGTGCATTTTCAACAAGCATCTCTACAGATTGTGATGCATAGAAGCAGCGCCCTTTCTAAAGGTACCTAACTGGCCAAGGATGAAAAGGGAGTTCAAGATGGACCATTTCAACACTAAACTCCTATCGTTTTATGGGTGGTGAACCCCTTAGAAAACATGATGAAATGCATGGACCTTCTCTCATCACAAACATGTGTGCAGGGACTTTCGCTAGTGGTCCAGTGGTTAAGACTTCGTGCTCCCAACGGAGGGGGCCCAGGTTCAATCCCTGGTCAGGGAACTAGATCCCACATGCATGCCGCAACTAAGAGCCCACATGCCACAACTAAACAGCCTGCATGCCGCAACTAAGACCCAGCACAGCCAAAATAAAATTAATTTAAAAAAAGAGATGTGTGCGCGTGCATGCGCACGCACGCGTGCACACACACACACACACACACACACACACTGTTCTGGATGGCTTTCCCTTATTGAACTACACACACTCTCCCTCATGGCCTCACCCAATATCATTTCCCTTAACAACCATCTATTTGCTGATGATTTACAAAATTATGTTTCCAACCTAGATCTTTCCCAGAAACTTCAGACCCATGCCTAAGGTCCAGCTTAGCGACCATGCTCATACTTGTTGAGTGAACTAATTCCACATGATTTCACAGTGCCCTGGACCTAGGTTTAAAACACTACTCTTGAGAAACATGACTAGCTTTGTGGGTTCATAACAAACTTCATCACCAGGATTTACTCATCACATATTTACGTGCTAGGAGCTGGGGATGTGATGGGGAACCAGACAGACAAGTTCTCGAAGCTGGACCTTAGGCAGTCAGGCAAGGCTTGGTCTGAGCCTTTTAACTCAAACACAGCAAATGCTCCATCCACACACTGAGTACACTGGGGTGTCAGCTACACATTTCTTTTTCTTAATTAATTTATTTTATTTATTTTTGGCTGCATTGCGACTTCGTTGTTGCGCACCCGCTTTCTCTAGTTGTGTTGAGCGGGGGCTACTCTTTGTTGCGGTGCGTGGGCTTCTCATTGAGGTGGCTTCTCTTGTTGCGGAGCACGGGCTCGAGGCGCGTGGGCTTCAGTAGTTGAGGCACGCAGGCTCAGTAGTTGTGGCTCGCGGGCTCTAGAGCACAGGCTCAGTAGTTGTGGCTCACGGGCTTACTTGCTCCGCGGCATGTGGGATCTTCCCGGACCACGGCTCGAACCTGTGTCCCCTACATTGGCAGGCGGATTCTTAACCATGTGCCACCAGGGAAGCCCTAGCTACACATTTCTAAGATGAGCCTTTCTCAGTTAATAACACAGGCTATTGAGGCTGAAGATTATCATGGACAAAGGTTCAAAGTTTGAGCACTTTATTCCTACACTCAGTTCTATTTGCACAATAAAATAAACCTGGCTGGGTTAAGCAAGTTTCACTTCTTGGGCTCCAGAATTCACTCCAATAAAAGTGAAGTGCCCTGTCTGGATTGTATCCATCGTTGAGAGACACTGATGTGAACTGAGAAACATCCTGCAAGTCTCTGAGGCTGCAAAGAGACACCTCTGATTTAAACTGCTCTTCTGGTCAGAGTGATTACTGTCCCTTTGTTTCAGCGGAATTGGCCCCCTGACCCCTCTGCAGCGGTGAAATCCCAAAGCTATGAAATCATTTCCTCCGCATGTGCACAGGACCCATCAGCCAGCTGCCGGCATCGCCCGGCTTTCCAACTCGGGCTGAGGGAATGAAACCTCCATCGAGCTGCACTTGGAACTGTGGGTTTTGATCCTTCAGTATTACTGTCATCTGAGCCAGGGAAGTTTTCGACTCAAGCTGCCCACGGAACTGTGCAGGCCTCTTCCCCTTTGGAACTGTGGATGTGCTCCGTGCTGCCCTGGCCCGGAGTGTGCAGGGCTCCAGGATCTGGGGCTCAGACTCCAAAATCTGAGTCTGTTCTGAATGCTTACATGTGTTGGGCTTCTGAGCTGTTCTCGCAGGGGCCTTATCTGTCAGGCTGCAGGAGATGCCTTGACTAGAGGACAAGGAGAAAAGATGTTGCCAAGGAGCTATGGGTGGCAAGGCCTAGCTCTAGTGTGAAAAGCGTTCGCGCTGTGTGCAAATTCTGTGCTACAAAGTTGGAAGTGGAACTTGTTTGAGGAGCATGAGAAATTACATGCAGAAGAAAGGAACTTTAGAAACCAAGACCTGGCCAGTGAACATCAGCTGGTCTCCAGCTCGCCCTGGGACTCTAGCCTGTGCCCACATCTAGCCTGTGTGCTCTGTGAGGGCAGGACTGGGGGGAGGGCTGGCTGGAAAAGCCTTAACAGGAGGAATCCTCATGTTGGAATAGATCTGTATATTGATTGCAGTGGCGGCCACAGGAATCTACACGTGCAATGAAACTGCACTGAGACACACAGGCACAGCACATACAACAGGTGAAACCTACAGCAGCTCCTGTTTCTTTACAAACTCCTGGGGATCTAGTTAAGTTTCTAAACAAGTTTACAAAAAGATGCTCAATCCAAAAGAACTCAAGAAAGTACAGAAAAGGAAGCCTACAGGAAGTGGGGAGCACATCAAAAGTACAAGTAAGATGCTCGATTTCAATCTAAATGCATCAATCATTACATCCAGTGGAAATGGACTCAGTACTCTGGCACAAAGATGTTTATGGAATGGGTTGCATGCAGGGGATGCAGACATGAGCATCACCAGGCCCTGCTCGCAGGATGCTCATGATGCTCTCGAGGGCCATGTGCTATGACAGAATATACCACGTGGATGAATTTGTGGGTGCCAGGAAGGTTAGAGTGACAGAGGATGAAGCTAAAGAGGGGGTGGTGGCCAAATGGTGGAAGACACAGTGGGCCTGAGGGAGGGGAGGGGTCGAAGCTGAATCAGAGGCTGCTTTATGACCGGGCAGGTACTATTATTGTGTCATGTGTTACCAAGTGCTCAGCGTCCCCCGAATGGAACAATTTGTATTTATAATCTTGTGAAGTGGTCAAGGCAGCTAATTTTCCAGAAAAAAAAGCTGGTCCTCAGAGACATGGAGTGTTAGCTTTCCGCAGACTGTCCTGTCACGCGGAACTGTCAAAGCTGTGTCCCCGATCTAACTCCAAAGTGGAATCTTTCTGTCCCTTCACACACAAACATTCTTTGCTGGAGTCCAGAAGACACGGAGGGAAAAGAGGCAAGAGGACTAAGACCGGCTCTTGTCTGACTGACTGACTTTTCACTTCCTTTTACATCTTTCTTCATCCCCGTTCTTCTGACTGGAACACATTTCCCCCACTGTGTTTTTCTTCTCGTTGTGCTGCTATTAAGGGATACTTGGTAAATGTTAGTGACTGTTTAGAAAACCTTCTTCTGACTGGAACACATTTCCCCCACTGTGTTTTTCTTCCCTTGTGCTGCTATTAACGGATACTTAGTAAATGTTAGTGAGTGTTTAGGAAACCTAACAACTCCATCACCAACTGCCATTTGTAAGGCCCCCCGAGATTCTTGGATGTGGTCCCAGGATACCAGATGAAAAAAAGCGTTTGGTAACAACTTGGAGGTTTATAGTAACTTCCCAAGAGCCACTCCTTTAAGCCCAGCTCCCATTTTCTTCCCAGTGGTGTCACCTTGAAAACACTCAGGAAGTTTGGGGTGCGGTTATGTGTTGCAAAAGGCGAACATCATTGAAGAAACAAAGTCCTGGTTAATGTTCTATTTTCTGCTGTGCTTTACTCAAGGGGGCCCCTTCTCTCCTCCTTCTACTTCCTCGCCAAGGGGGACCACAAAAGCCAGGGGACCCGAGGGCGGTGGGTCTGGAATTTCCAGGAGCTGGGATTGCTGGTGACCCTTCAGCCTGATGGCCTGTAACCTTCTGCCTGCCACCACGTAGAGCCGGGACTTGTCACAGGGCATGGAATAGCTTCCTGTGATTGTCCTGGAGACGGCCTGGCCCACGGCTTCTGCTTCCAGGCCTTGTCAAGAGAGGCAGACAAGTCCTGGATCTCTGCGATGTGGAAGGAGGAACCCTGAGGAGGACTGTTCGGCAGAGATAAGTGTGCCACTCTACGTGACGTGGATTTGACCTTCCTCGTGCACTGAGACCTAAGTGCCACTCAATGTCCTGGGTGGTTTCTCATCATTTCTGAACTGGACACTTACAAATGAAATAATATGACCCTCACACCCAAGCGTGTCCCCTTGGGACGTTCCTCCACCACTGCTCAAGCTGAGAACACAGGGGTGAGGGCTCCTGGGACCATCTCCGAGGGAGTCCATGAACGACGAGGTGACACCGATCCCTTGGAATGCACAATAGTAATAATAATAGGTAACACACACATCTCGGGAACTGGTCGAAGTGCTTTGGATGGATTAAATGAAATTATTTAACCTGCACACAGGTCCTTACAGCATTCTCTACATAGGAGGAAAGGCGTGATGTGAAACAACTGGGATGCGGCGACAGTGTGGACTTGGTTACCAAGTCTAGGACAAAAGGTCTTGGAAAGGAGAAAATCTGGCCCTATTTTATACAAATGAGCTCACGCTCCAGCAGGACGCCCATCCCTACTTTCTCCTGAAATACGTGAATTTGGAAGGCATTCGGAAAACCCGGTCTCTTGTGTTATTAGATGTAAGGTAGCTGAGGTTTAATGCTGAGAAAAATCTCTCTAAAATGTTCCCCCCGCCCGGTGCCTGGTGCCAAGAGCAAGCTCAGTCAATCTTGTTGAACAAATTACTGAATGTCTAGCTCATTCCACCTGTAATCCAAATAAATTCTGCCTGAATTAAATATTCACATTTAAATAAGGAAATGATAACAAGACTGAAAAAATAGAGGTGGGCATTGACCTAACACCGGCCTCTGGAAAGGCTTTCCACAAACACGACACGACAGCCACACATTCATTCCTCAGAAGTGGAGCCGTCGGTGCTGTTAACACTCGTGCTACCTGTGACTCAGCTGCAGGAGGGACGGAAAGAGGACACAGCGGGCAGGAGACGGGTCCCAGCTGGCAGGCAGCTAACGGCCCCAGAGTGATGGTTACGGGGCAGCTCATCAGCACGAAACACTGTTTCGGCTGCAGGAAGTTGCCAAAACCGCCTCCCAGCCTCTGGCCAGCACAAAACTGTGACTCAAGAGATGCGGTTCCGCCCTGGAGCCCACAGGATGCCAGTTGTTGACTTAAGCTCGAGTCTCCGCCTGGGAGAAGCTGAGCTCCCAGAGGGCACCTGCCGGCGGCAGACTCGTCCCCAGGTACCTAGAGAGAAAAAGAACAGCCTGGCTTTCACCTTGGTTTCACGACTTGCTGGGCTCCAAGGACAGACATCTGTTACGAGGAAGCCCCCTTTATTGTTTACAGTTCAAGGCCAGTTCCCTGGGCCTCCTCCCTGCTGACCCCAGTGCATTTCTGCATGCCAGGAACGCACGTGCCAATCAGGATGCAGAAATGTTTGCTGGGTGAAGTGATGAGCACTGGTCTAGAGCAAGCACCTCAAGCCGCTGCCCGCTGCATCTGGCTTTTGCCCTGTTCCTCTCACGGTCCCTCTCAGCTCCTAAAGGCTGAGAGTCTGGGTGGAGGAGTAGCCCACACCATTGTCCTCTCGTTCCTCAGTTAAGGATTTTTCACTGGCATCTTTCACAAATCTTTCTCCTATTTCGTCAAGGCTCTACCCTTCCAGGGGTAGATGAGACGTCTAACCGATCTCAGGTCTTTCCATGACTTGGTTAGATTTTCCTGCTCTATTTTGGAATCTTTTCAATGAGTTTCAGAGAGGGGAATTACATAAACATGTATTCAGAAATAAGTTACTTTCTTTCTCAGAAACCTCTTTGAAAGATCCAGCAGTCACATAGGCCAAAGCCAAAGAGCACCTTGTTGTTTAAATGTGTATTTGTCTGGTGTCTCAGGAGGTTGTATATTATTTCTTATGTGTCACGTCCCTTTGTAGAACTTTTTCTATGCCCATTTTTCCATTGAGATGCCGATCTTTTCCCTAATGATTTACAAGGATTATTCCTAGAAGTTAAGGATATAAACTCGTTTGCCTTATAAGTTTATGTTGTTTTTGAAGCGCCAGTGCCTAAAATTGTGCTCAGCATGCAGGAGATGCTCAGTAAATATTTGCTGCAGGACTGAAGGAATGAATGGAAGTGTTTTATTCTCATATAGCAAAAATCTATCTTTCCCTTTATAGTTTTTCTATCACGTTTAGAAAGGTTTTCCCCACCCCAAGATCAGATTGAGATCCTACCACATTCTCTTGTAGAAATTATATTTCATTGTCTTCCATTTAAACTCAACGCATCTGGAATTCGTTTGTCATGTCTCTATGAAGTGAGATTGATCTATAGTTTTATGAATTTGCTATCAGGGTTCCTGAAGAAGCTTTCATCTTTTTCTGTGCCTAAATAGTTTAAAGAGTGTGAGAGTGATCTGTTCTTTAAAGTTCAAAAGATCTCAAATATTAAAACATTCTGAGTCAAGCATCTGTCTCGGAGGTAATTTCACTTCTTTCGTATTTACCTTATAATATTGACCAAAATAACATTTTAGGGTGTAAGACTGTGAAGAGTGTACTTCTTTCCAGCAAGGTCATGTGATAGTTCTCCTTTGGTGTGAAAATTTCGGTGGAGTTAAATTACAGTTTAAACTTCAGTTTAATTTCTAGATACACCATGCTCAGGGCCCAAGACCCCAAACCACGGATTTCTTGTCAGCACTAAAAGCCACAATGTAACAGACTTGCTTCTTGTGAAATAGGAACTGGTGGTGCTAAACCGAAACAACCACTGGAAAAGGAGGCCTGGGAGGGGACAACAAAGCAGCCCACGAGGGGACCTAGCTGGCGTGTTGATATAAAGCGGGCACAGTTCTGATGTGTAAAGAAGGCAAGGTAAAACCTGAGTTACCCAGCATGGCGGGATGCATCGTGAGGCTCTACCTGGAGGGAGACAGACAAGAAAACAGGGTGCTCCATGGCAGAAGGGATGCGACTTTGACCCCTGACAGGATACAACAGGTGTGGCGGCCCCCCGGCCAGGGCTGCCCAGCATGCCTTGGGGCTTGGCTACACAGGGCCTCTGGGCTCATCCAGCCTGACACAAGATAATAAAAAAGTATTTTCGGGCTCCCCTGGTGGCGCAGTGGTTGAGCGTCCCCCTGCCGATGCAGGGCACATGGGTTTGTTCTCCGGTCCGGGAGGATCCCATATGCCGCGGAGCGGCTGGGCCCGTGAGCCATGGCCGCTGAGCCTGCGCATCCGGAGCCTGTGTTCCGCAACCGGAGAGGCCGCAACAGTGAGAGGCCCGCGTACCGCCAAAAAAAAAAAAAGAAAAAAAAAGTATTTTCCTACACTTTCTTTTAATCTTTTATGTTGAATTATTCCATGAATATAATTGTGAGAAGCCAAACAACTCACAAAAACTATAAAGGAACCAATTTCCAGATTTGCTTACAAAAGATAAAAAATAGGGCTTCCCTGGTGGTGCAGTGGTTGAGAGTCCGCCTGCCGATGCGGGAGACGCGGGTTCGTGCCCCGGTCCGGGAGGATCCCACATGCCACGGAGCGGCTGGGCCCGTGAGCCATGGCCGCTGAGCCTGCGCGTCCGGAGCCTGTGCTCTGCAATGGGAGAGGCCACGGCAGTGAGAGGCCCGCGTACCGCAAAAAAAAAAAAAAAAAAAGATAAAAAATATCTGCATGGCAAGAGACCCCTTGAACAAAGTTGAGATGATGAATTTGTAGGGAGCTACAACTGAATAGACAAAATACATAAAGAGCTTCTATGAAAACACTTCGATAAACGTAAATGACCTGAGCACCTGGAGGATGGCATTTCCATACTCTGAGATTTGGAAGCCCCTGGAAGGAGCAGATTTACGGACACGACATTGCCCAGAGGCCTCTGCTCTATCTTGTTGCTGCGAGTGTGCTTTTATTTTGGAGAATGATAAACTTTACCCTGCATTTCACTCCGACTTGTAAACGAGATGAGGGAAATGGAGTTCAAAGAATCACAACAAAGGTACCTTTGGATGGAGATTTGTTTTCTTCCTTTCTGATTTTTAGCCATTATACATAGTGACGTTAACATCCATGAACATACATCATTGTGCAAAGGTTGGAAAATTTTGTGCCAATATGATGGGCAAAGGTATCACATTTTTAATTAGCAATTTTTGTTTATATGACTTGGGGCCATTTGTTTCTTCTTCTATGAAATGCTTATTTTCCCTCAGAAAGTGAAAACATATGAGTGTTGACTGTGACAATCTAGAGGCAGATGGGTCCATAGACAGGGGGTTGGTAGCAGCTGCTAGCTTCCAATAAAAAAAGAACAAGATGCAACAATGGCTTTCTTTCTCCACTCTGGCTCTAGGTTCTGAACAGCTGGGAACTTATATCCTGAGAAGGACCTGAGGAAAGGTGGGAACTTAATTCCTTCTCTGTTGGGCCCAAATCTGGAGGTGGGTGTCACTTGATTCCTGGTGACCTTACACTGCAAATCAATAAAATGCTTCCCTCTCCTTTGCTTTCAGCTACCCAAAGATCATGACAGATTGGCTGAAGGACAAATTGCAAACGAAAAGGTGAAATTTACCAGTAAGAAATGCAAGGTCCAGTCCCCGGGCCTCAACAAAGCAAAACATCGACAGCACAAGCAGAGACTGGAGGAAAGAGAGCTCAGCAAGAGCACAGAGGAAAATGCAGTTCTCTCGACAGGAAGCCAGGCGGGTGTGAGTCAGCGGTGGGGTGGCCGCCAGCCCCGAGCCAGGGGGACCTCCAGCCTCCAGGCGGAGAGGGGGCAGCTGGCTCCGCTTGGCCGGGCGCTCTGATCCCAGGAGCGCACTCAGTCCTGGTAGCAGCTCGGAGGAGGTGGATCGATGGCCTGAGAACCTGGAAGGAATGGCGGCTTCGATCGGCCACCCTCACACTGGATGCCAGCAGGGCTCCCAGGTGAACAGAGCGAGGTGTGTTCCGTGTAATCTCAAGAGGTAACAATTGAGATTGTTACCGGGCTGGATTCTCCCAGTCGGAGCTGTCACACGATTCTTTGGGAACCGTGTTTATGTAACCGGTTTCCTGTTGCTGGAACTGTCCAGATAACAAGTGATTGCTCAAAAACGTGGCCAGTATGTAACGAGATGACCACTGACACCCTTTCCAATCACTAAAGTTTACAGAACTGCACTGCAATCGGGCTTACAGACCACCCTGCTCAGCGGCCCCGGTCTCTCTCAGACGTTTAAATTAAGCAGTCGAGAAGCCCCATCGGTTATTTCTCTAAAATCATTCTCATATTCTTCCTTTTTGCTGCACTCCCATTAATACCCTTTGTTTTCCAGTCTCCCTTTCAGCTGGAATACAGACTCTGATGGTCTCTCCTACCAGTTTGGCCTCAAGATCGCTTCTGCAGACCCAACAACAGTCTGCTAGCCACCTAACTAAATAATCATCTAGTTCCCTGAACCGATGTGCCCCGTATTCCAAGGTAGGCATTTGCTTCTCAATGTGCTGCAGATCGTAAAGCAAAAGGATGACAAGCTCCAAGACTTAAATTCTTGGCTCGAAGCACGGTTGGAAAACTAGGCTTTCTATGATAGTGCTAAGACTCTCTTCTAGCTTACGTGCGCAGGCTGAGATCACCCACAACGAACCTGGGTTTAACACTGCAAGTTGCTGAATTATCCCACCGGGTCTTATAAGTGAAACAAAGGGCACGCTTCGAAAAGACTGGACCTGAAGAGTTGGAATGGGGACATTTGATGGCGTCTGGCTGAATCTGAGCCCCACTGGGAGGACCACCAAGGAGTCAGACTCCTTGGGAAGAAAGGTTTCGATCACCTCACCAGGCCAACAATGCTGATCAGCTAAGGCATTGTCTTTCCCCTTGCTTTTCCCTACTGTTTTCTGTAGGATGGGTTGGTGGCAGTGAACTCGAGCTAAGTGGCATCGTTCAGCCTGTCAGGCACTCGCAGTAGTGATAGCAGGTTTCTTACCAGAACTAGTTCTGAGCTGTGGTTTGGGGTGTTTTTTCCTGGCTGTTTAACCTCAAAGCTGGTTCTCCAGCCCTCTCACCATTTCTGTCAGAGACCCAATATCATTCTGATCTGCTCTTTTTCTGTTTAAATCAGTCAGGATCAGCTTCTGTTGCTTGCAAATTAAAACCCTGACTAGTACAACATCTACAAAGAGTGTGTGGTCAGTCCAAGTTTCCTCATCTCTAAAACACGCCAAAACTGAATGAAGAAATAATAAATAGAAAAGGAGAAATTAAAGTTAGAAAAATTAAAAAGTAGGACTTATTAATAATCAAAAAACTGGTTCACTGCCAAAACAAGAATCAATAAAACAGAAAACACCAACTAACCTAACCAACAGGGGAAAAAGGAACAGAGCACAAATTCACAATGACAAGGAAGCAATACCTCTGAGAAGAGTAAAAACAAATTAAAAAAATCATAAAAGCATTTCATAAAATTATATGTGATGAATTTGATGGCCTGGATGAAACAGACACTTTTCCAGGAAGAGTATAATTTATAAAACTGACTCAGGGAGAGATAGACTAAACAGACCAATTTCCATAAAAGAAATGGAGTTGACAAAGATCTAAACACACAAAAAAAGCAACAGATATAGTTTAGAGGGGAATTCTGCCAACATTTTAAAGGGCTGTTAATTCCAGCTCTACTTAAAATATTCTAGAATATGGCAAACTTCCAATTTTTTTTTTTTTTTTTGCGGTACGCGAGCCTCTCACGGCTGTGGCCCCTCCCACTGCGGAGCACAGGCTCCGGACGCGCAGGCTCAGCGGCCATGGCCCACGGGCCCAGCTGCTCCGCGGCACGTGGGATCCTCCCAGACCGGGTCACGAACCCGTGTCCCTTGCATCGGCAGGCGGACTCTCAACCACTGCACCAGCAGGGAAGCCCCCAAATTTTTATATGACCCAAGTATAACATTTATGCCAAAATCTGCTAAAGACTGTACAGAAATAAATAAAGCCAAATTTAAAGCCAAAGACCAATCTCACTTATGAATGTTGATGCAAATATCCAATATAAAATATTAGTATGAATAATACAACAACACAATGAAAAATATACCTTGTCCAACTGGGGCTTATTCCAGATATGTAAAGGGGGTCTAATATTAGATAATCTATTAATAGAATTCATTGCTTTGCTAGATTTAATGAAAAAGTCATATGACCATCACTAGAAATGCTGAAAAACTTCTTAATAAAATTCAACAATGACTTCTGATTAAAAAAAAAAAGAGGGCTTCCCTGGTGGCGCAGTGGTTGAGAGTCTGCCTGCCGATGCAGGGGACACGGGTTCGTGCCCCGGTCCGGGAAGATCCCACACGCCGCGGAGTGGCTGGGCCCGTGAGCCATGGCCGCTGAGCCTGCGCGTCCGGAGCCTGTGCTCCGCAACAGGTAGAGGCCACAACGGTGAAAGGCCCGCGTACCGCAAAAAAAAAAAAAAAAAAAAAAAA